>PVIH01009431.1:0-65499 GCA_004025045.1 Sigmodon hispidus | reverse complement strand
AGAAGATGCCTTTATCTACTAAGCTACCTCACTGGTCCTGATACAGTCCTTGAAGCTTCAAAAATCTTCTGTGTCTTGAGAGCTGAGTTAAATGGTGTTAGCAGAGGAATGAGAGGGAATTTAAGAAATTTTGCCCCAATTTTGAAAAAATAACAGCCAAGTTCCAGAGCAGAAGAGTGTTCTGACTCCAGAGCTAAATTGGAAGTGGGGCATGGGGTAGCTTGGGGATGTCCTAGCTGCATCTGCCTGTTCCAGGCGCCAAGCTGTGCCACTTCAGCACCGAAGACAGCACCCTGGAGGCCGCCTGTCGCTGTTTACACTTGGGAGTCCTGAATCTTTGAGTCTGTGTTCTCGGCAAACAGTGTGGAAAGACTGCTAAAGAAGACTCAGCACCCGGGGATCTCACCCAGACTCCTTTGGGTTTCCCTCTGGCTTGGAATAAGTGTTTGCCTTTCTCCAGCCTTTTCTGCCCTATTCTATCAGACAGAATGTAGAATTCTGCAGTCTCTCTGCCCTTTGCCCACTCCTAGCCTATTTTATTAGGTCTAAGCACGCTTTTTCTCCTTATGGAACACAGAGGCTCTGCTTTCTACACGGAAACTGGCTAAGTAGCATTGGAATCTAAGGGAAACATAGATGGCCACCAATATATGGTTGGCACAGAGTTAGATTCCTGAAAGAACATGTATGGCCCATTGACTAGAATTTTGTTGACATGATGTCTTGACTCATTTGAGTATTACCACCCACTGAGTAAAAATTTAGGATCAATGAAGTCAACATGGAAGAGATATCTTAGACTCTCCAGACACTCGGAGATGACCCAGATTATACAGCTATGACAAATTGACAGTGTTCATCTCTGGAAGGACATCATGGTGTGGTTCTAATTCTTTATCAACTGGGTCATCTTGAGCAGGTCATGTCACCTCTCTAAGTCTCAGGGAGAGCATATGTTACATACAAATGGACACTTTTCCATGAAATTATATAAAGCAGAGTAGGACATGATAATTAAAGTTCCAGTCCCTATAAAGTCTCTGATAGAAACATTTCTGATTCCCTGTCAACCATGATGTGTCAAGTTCAGCCTGCCATGGATGATGCAGATAGTGATTTCAGGTCAATGGTTGCCCATGAATGTGACTTTGAGCCTTTTTGCATCTGGAAAAATCTCTTTTCCTTCTCCACTAATTAACAAGCTAGGAATACTAATAGTGACATTCTTGATTTATCAGCTAGCCACAGTGCTGTAGGAAATAACTAGTGGTCCATCCTCCCACCCTTCTGCCCTAGATGGACATCTCAGAAAGCTGCAGAATCCTGTGGATTTGTATGAAGATTCTCCTTCCATCCCCCACTTATCTTTATATACCTCTCACACATTGTCACCACATCTGCTGGATGAAGGAAGCTTCCTTTGGCACCTCCAGGAAAGATGGTTGTGTTTAGTCCCTAAGAGGGCGCAGGTCTTAGCATAGCCTGTATACAGACAATGTCCACACAGGCAGGCTGCCCTGTGACAGAAATCTTATTGTGTCCTAGCCAGCTATGAAATAGTCCCTTTCTTTCCTGATGGGACCTAAGTTTTGTTCATGTATCTCCCATTCCCACACGGCCACCTGCCTCTGGAACTTGACTTCACCTTCATTTCCAGAGTGATCTGTCTTTTACCCCTGGCTGTAAGGGGTAAATCTCTCTCTAGCAAGGGCTAGAGAGAAGGACCTGAATGAGAGAATAAGAATTCCTGGTGCCAGTTTAATATGAGACAACACTGAAGATACAAGGCCAGGAGATGACAGGAGCCTGGGTCCTTTGTGACCCTGTCAAGCCACAGTATGAACATGTTTTGATATGTGGATTTCTTCTGGCTTTTCTGGTCTGTGAGATAATAAAGTTCTTAATGGCTAGATCAGAGGTTTCTTATTTTTTTTTTTATGTGTATGAGTGTTTTGCCTGTATATATATCCATACACCTGATACCCAAGGAGGCCAGAATAGAGCATCAGATTGCCTGGTACTGGAGTTACAGATGGTTGTGAGCTACCTCATAGGGGCTGGAATCTGAATTCCATCTTCTGTCAGAGCAGCCAATGCTTTTAGCCACTAAGCCAGCCACCTCTCCAGCCCCTGAGAGAGGTTTCTGTTTGCTTCAGTAAAATACATTTTAATAAACTCCATGCCACTCAGGAGATAGATATGAATCATTTGTCAAAGATACAGCACAAGCATGAACTGTTACATAACCAGCAGTGCTCTAAATAATCTATGAAGCCTCTGAGCCTAGCAGTTCATTTGCTATTTCCTAACATTCTTGGCCATGTGTGTGTGAGGTAACAGAAGGCAAAATCTGCCAGCTTGAGACTTTATACATTAGATACACAGAATCATCATTTAAAAATGGATATTACTATTGCTGTGGGTATGAATGGAGGCTCCCAAGAAGGTCAGAAGAGGATGTTGGATCCCATGGAGCTAGAGTCCCAGGTGGTTGGGACAGTTATGAGTAAGTGCTAAGAATTGGACCGGGGTTCTCTGTAAGATCAATATGCAACCTTAAGCACTAAGCCGTCTCTCCAGCCCCCAGCTTCATTCATTTTTGTTATTTTTGAGACAGGGTCACATGTATCCCAAGATAGCCTTGAATTCATTATTAGCTGAGGATGACCTTGAACTCCTGATCTTTCTGCCTCCATCTCTCAAGTGCTGCCTCCCAGTCCCACAGCACTGTGCCCAGCTCAGATTCATCCTGGCATTTCTTTTCTGTGCCACTAGCAGTTGCAAACGGGAAGTTGCTACTAGTGCAATTTTGTTTGTTTTGAAAGAAAAGGTATCTTTTAGTTTTCTAAAACCAAGCTCCCCCTAGAGAAGGTCATGTAGGGGGACCTTTTCACTGTTTCAATGCCAGGATGAATCTGAGCTGGGCGCAGTGGTGTGGGACTGGGAGCCAGCACTTGAGAGACGGAGGTACAAAGGTCAGGAGTCCAACTTTGGAGCCCAAGATTATATATACCTAAGATTTTCTTGGGACTACAGTTATTAATTGTCCCCTAGGGCACATAGAGAGGAAGGCACTCTGACTGATGGGACAGTGCATTCCTCTTTTTGGAGTATTGCCTGTCTCCAGGGATAATAGAAAACAGAGGAAACCATGTTTAGTAGCAGCTTGAATCTTCTTCCTCTCAGACAACTGACATACTATTAGGAGGGAATTAGAGGGAAAAACAGAAACAGGAACTGAAGAGCAAGAGAAGCTGCTGGGAGACACCTTCACACTCCTAAGAGATCAGTGTTAAAAGCCAATAAATCATATTGAAGCTGGTGAGATGGTTAAGTGGGTAAAAGTGCCTACTGGCAAGCCTGAAAGGTTGGGTTTGTTCGCTGGGGACCCACATGAATGTAAAGAGAGCTGATTCCTTCATATTGTCTTCTGACCTTCACATGCATGATATGTCAAATACACACACACACACACACACAAAGATAGTAAAAATTCGTTCTGGCACATGCTTGTAACTCAGCTCTGGAAGGCAGAGACAGGGTTCTCTACAGAGCTCACTGGTCAGCTAGCCTTCCCTTACTTGGCAAGTTCTAGGCCACTGAGAGGTATGTCTCAACAGCAACAGCAACAGCAACAACAACAACAACAACAACAACAACAAAAACAAAAGATAGATGGTTCTCAAGGGGATTCTCTGTTCATGAACCCATAAACATGTGCTAGAACATACACACACACAGACAGACACAGCCACAGTCACCCAGCCACCCAGCCACACAGCCACCCCCCCAACATATTGAGCATATCCAAAATGCAAGTCCAGAGACACTTTGCCTATCTTTAGGTTGGAAAAAGTCTATAGAAAAGCAAAAAGCCACTTTTAACTATGAAACCAGCTCATTGAAAGTGCTAACAATTTTTTTAGACAATGAGAAGATCTGTCACATTAGGAAATTAGTTTTTGAGAATCATAAATTAACTACATAGCCAACCTAGAAAGGAAAGGAAATTTGGGGACAACATTGGATGCAGAGGTTTTCAGATCTTGTCTGTCATTGGCAGTAGTTACCCTAGCAGTAACAGAAATTTTTAAAAAATTATTATGTATTGTATATGTGTGTGTAGGAGTGTGTGTGTGTGTGTGTGTGTGTGTGTGTGTGTGTGTGTGTGTGTAGCACATGTATGTAATGAAGTGCACACATGGAGGTCAGAGACAACTTTGTGAAGCCAGATCTCTTGTACCTTCATGTGGGCTCTGAGGAATCCAACTAAATCTATCAGGCTTGTGTAACAGGTGCTTTAACCACTGAGCCATTTCTCTGGCTCAGTAATAATTTTATTAGATGATCGTCTCCCATAGCCATTGCCATTTTGTGATCACAGCAGCATTGTGAGGTGTTACCCCATTTGGAATAACAAGATAGAACTAGATTGCTTCGGAGTCCTGTAACAGCCTTAATAAGAGTATAAGTTGCAGAGCATAAAATTTACCCTTTCTTTCCAAGGTTTCCCCACTAGTCACTGAAGTGGACAAAACCACATCACAGTCAATTGCAGAACATTTCCACCACCTTTCCTGCTATGGAATGAGATACTCTGAGCAAAATAATAAGACTTTTAAAAAAAGCTGCCACCTTCATCCAGTCAGCTGCACCTGCTTGTAAAAGACTGTCACAGAGGGCCTTGTTGAACATTAACATTCTCTCATAAGAGGAGGGATGTGGAGGGTCATTGAATCTCAGCTTGAGATCCAGCCACTCTTCTGAACCATTTGGGTGCAACTCTGCCTTAGCTGACTCTGGGCCTAGAGGAGGTGCTAGGATATGTAGGCTGGAAAGGCGAAGTCAAAGGGGCTCCCTCAAGACTTTCTGGTGCTGCTGTTTTGGGGTTACCTGTGCTCTGTAAGTCAGCCCAAAAAAAACCTCAGTAGTTCTTCAGGGAGAACTTTGGGGAAATCATACTTTGTCTTGTCATAGGGACCTTAGGAGAACAGGATAGATGTTCTCTGGACATCTTCCCCATCCTAAATCCATTGGCCTCATCCACTCTCCCCCAAACCTCACTTAGGAATCTTTTTTCTGTTTTGTTTGTTTCTATGATTTTTATTTTTGTTTTTCAAGACAGGGTTTCTCTGTGTAGCCTTGGCTATCCTAGAACTTACTCTACATTAGACTGGCCTCAAACTCAGAGAAATCTCCTTGCCTCTGCCTCCCCAGTGCTGGCATTAAAGGCGTGGTCCACCACCTCCTGGCTCCACTTAGATCTAACTCAGGCCTGTTGGGCACTGAAGGATTTGTTAAGAGTGAATGACCATAACCTCAGAAATTAGACTGTTAGTCAGCTCCTTACTGCTACTGACATTGGGATGGATTCTTACAAGACAGGTACATAGCTTATTGTTGATATGTGTAATTCTTGGTTGAATCCTTATTAGATGGTGTCTACTATGTTTAAGTGTTTTATTTATTTTGTATGGTATTATGCGAGTGTGTGTGTGTGTGTGTGTGTGTGTGTGTGTGTGTGTGTGTGTGTGTAGGTTTGTGTGTGCTCTGGTGCACATGTGGAGCTCAGAGGCAAAACTCTCGTTTGTCATTGTATGAGCCAGCAATGGCCGGCCTGCAAACTCCAGGAGACCCTCCACCGTCACCTAAGACTGCCTTGGGAGGACTACCTTTTACAGACACAGACTACTAACATGTCTGCCTTTCCATGGGTTCTGGGTATCTGAATTCACTTCTTCAGGCTTGTGTAGGAATTGATTTACCCACTGAGCCATCTCTCCAACTCAATTGTGTTTCAATTTTTTTGTATACCAATCAGGCTAAGAAGCTCTAGAATTACATTCCCAGACTGTTTCGAGGCTGCCTGAGGCTGAGCTTTTGGGGAATTTCAAATTAAATTTCCTATGCAGTTTGGGCTGAGAGTGCTGATTCACAGATGGTCAAACA
Organism: Sigmodon hispidus; assembly: GCA_004025045.1. Classification (NCBI taxonomy): domain Eukaryota; kingdom Metazoa; phylum Chordata; class Mammalia; order Rodentia; family Cricetidae; genus Sigmodon; species Sigmodon hispidus. The sequence continues at coordinate 59,550 of PVIH01009431.1, read as the reverse complement.
ACACTGCCCTTGGTCCCATCTCTAGACTGAAATCCTGGAGGCATACTTCCAAAATGAGAGCTCTGTGCTTTCCTTTCATGGTGCCATGGGTCAGTCACCCTGGATACTGATATGTGGTCCTGTTAGGGAATGTGCCACAGACCCCTCTGCCCATAAGACTTAAGCCATGTTCCTAAGTCCAAGTCCTGTGGAGTTGTGCAATGCAGAATCAAGTGTTAAGAGTATTCAGATGCAAACTCTAGTGGTGTGTCCAAGTATAAAGGAAAGGTGTTTCTCTATGTTGTCTAAAAGCCCCAAGATGGGGGAGAATATTATTGGTGTGCCTGAAAGCATGTAGCTGTCCAGTGGAGGAAGAGCTGAGATTTGAACTCAGAAGTACTTGATTCTTTCCACTACAGCTGTGGTGGATCCATCGAGTGTCTGTCCATTTGGGCTGGTGTAAGGAAACACCTCCAACCAGAAGCTCATAGCAATAGCCATTTATTTACCATGGATGTGAAGAATGAGAAATATCTGTAGATTTCATGTCTGGTATAGGTTCACTGGCTCATATGATGGCTTCTCACTAGGTCCTCACATGGCAAAGTAGGCAGATGAGCTTTCTGGAGCTTTTTAGTTGTATATTTACTTATTTTATTCAAAATTTTAAAGATTTATTAGATTAGATATGTGTTACCTTACTTGGCTGGCTTATGTTTTTGCCATACACAAAAATAAATAAAACACTTAAACATAGTAGATGACATCTAATGAGGATTCAACCAAGAATTACACATATCAACAATAAGCTATGTACCCATCTTGTAAGATCCATCCCAAAGTCAGTAGCAGTCAAGGAGCTGACTTAACAGTCTAAGGCTTATGACTCTCCTGCCTTAAGCTCCCAAGTGCTCAGACCACAGGCATACCTCACCATACCAGCGTAGGGGTCCCTTGTAGGAGAGCATCCCCATGACTGAGTCATTTCCCAATGGTTTCATATTAAGCATGAAACAAATGCCACTTTGAGCATCGTATGGGTGTGTGGAAACTATCCCTCACTGATAGCAAGGAGGGTAGTCCTGATACATATAGGTGACTTTACATGATGGTATGAACATCTGCCTCTTTGGTTTACTTAATCTCTTGGGATCGTTTGCTTTTCCAGATGGTATGTGCTGTGCTGGGGACAGGTCTTGAATCAGAAATGCTCCCTTAGCTCTAATGCTCTACACCTGTGTCATATTTGTTTTTCCTTTGTGTAAATTTGAAGAACCAAACTAAGATCCTCAGTTAAATTCCTGTTTACTTTCTAGGCCAAGCAGGAGTTGGAGGGATATTCAGATATTTGGGTGAGGGTCTTCAGTTCCTGGGATAATTCTATGGGGACCATTCCCATCTCTTCTCTGGTCTTTCTCAAAGAGCCTGTGGAGGTGAATGAGGTCATGTCTGCAAAGTGAGCGGAACTTCTTGGAGTGAGAAACTAATGATATCTGGGCCTATGAGTGCCATTATCTGTGTCCAATTTCTAATCCTGATTCAAGGGCCAGACTGAGTTTATCTTGCAGAACTGGTCAGCTCTTAAGTCAAAGAGCTGAATGCTCTTATTTTTCCTCTTCTGGGTTTTCAGATGGTGACAAGAGCCCCTACTGCCATGGCAACGGAAGCTGTGGAAAACTTAACCCTGAAAGGTGGGCTGAAGTTGGTAGCTTCTGTGGCAGGGGCAGTCATTCCCCAGAAGCTCTTCTTCCATTTGGACTTTTCTCACTGAAGCCAGGATTTAAGGGACTAAAACCAGAGGTTCTGGGGTCATGTGGTGCATTCTTCAGCTGGCATGATGAAAGGCTACAATACCCACTGGCTGCATGTTTGGCAAGTCATTTATCTTCACTGAGTCCAAATTGTAGGCATGTGGCTTACACCATTAGCTGGACTTGAGTGCTCTACGAAATGTGGTGTGTTTGAAGTAAGAACTCCATGTTTTCCCTTAACTGCTTCTTCTTGAGGGTGGGCCAGGACAAACACCGAACCTTAAGTTTTCTTAAGTAGGGAAGATTTTTGGAAGATCAGTCTAAAACTCTCTTTGTAGTAGACATTTTTTCTTGAAATGTGATAAATATAAAGAATCAGGTGGTAGAGTACTGATCTAACATGCATAAGGCCATGAGTTCCATCTCCACTGCAATAAAAAAAAATTGGGTGAAGTCAAGAAAAAAATAATGTGATAATATGGCGATAAGGAGGAATTTGGAACAGATAGCCAGGGGACAGAGAACTGGGCTTCTGCTGCCCTGGCCCACAGAGACACTGTGTGTCACTCACTCATTTCCTCTCTCAGACTTTCCACTTTGTCCTATGGATTTAAAAAGTGGATGGTTCTTTGAAGAAAAAACCAAAACAAAATGCCTTTAAGAGTCTGGATGGGGGACTGGAGAGATGGCTCAGAGGTTAAGATCACTGACTGTTCTGCTAGAGGTCTTGAGTTCAATTCTCAGCAATTATATGGTGGCTCACAACCATCTGTGATGACATCTGGTGCCCTCTTCTGTGTATACATGATAAATAAATAAAATCTTTTTTTTAAAAAAGAGTCTGGATGAAGTTATCATCACCTGGAAAATGTCTTTCTATCCAGCACTCTGAGCCTGAAACCCAACTGTCTGTGCCGCTCCAATTAGCACAAACAGGGCTTCACTCTCTGGGTCCAGGCAACCACTGCACTTATCACTGAGGGGGTTCTGGCTTTAAGACCTGAGAGAGGGAAGGCTCCACAGGAAAGGGAGGAGGACCCAGTACCGGTTTCACGTCTGGGTGCTTTTCTGGGCTGGACCACTAGGCCTTCGCCAGAGCCTATGAGTCAGAGGTAGAGAGAGGCATTCAAAAACTCCCTGGAAACTTCTGAAGGCCACTGCTTTTTTCAACACTCTGTCCAAAGATCCAGATGCAAAGGACTTATAACAGAGGGACTTTGTCTTAATTCATCGTTTCAGAGGGTTCAGCTGGGAATCACTTGGTTTCATATCCTTAGACAGAACTTCATCCTGTCAGGAACCTATGGTGTAAGAGAGCCAATCATTTCACAGACATCTGACAAGTAGAAAGGAAGCCAGAAAGTGACCTGGGATAATATCCTTCAAGCATCTGTCCTCCATGACCAACTTCTTCCACTAGGCCTTGCCTCTTAAAGCGGCCATAGCCTTCCTAAATAGTGCTCCCAGCTGGGGACTACACATTCAAAGCATAAACCCGTGGGGACCTTTTATATTCAATTTACAACAAGCTACCTATGTCTCCTGGGGCCCTATAAAGCAAAAGCATTGGCCTTTCTTAACATTGGAGCCTGGCTACCTGTCTGTGCGGCTTCAGAGCTGCAGGGCCAAGTTTTTGGAACTTCTGCCCTGGGGTCTTTTCAAGGCCTGCTTGGAGAGGTCAGTTATGGCTCGTGGCTCTACTCAGGGTCCCTTTGCAAGCTCTCAGGGAAGAAGAGGCTTGGTGGATTCATAGGCTTCAGTTGCAGGAGTGGCATCTGGTGCTAACCTGGGATGCTTAAGTCAGAGGGATGAGGGTCAAAGCGCTGGAGTATGGTTAGGATGCTAAGGGTGATTGGATGCTGGAATGTGACTGGGATGCTGAGGTGTGATTATTGTGCTCATAAGAGCATCTTCTGTCTGAAGGATTATTCCTAGTGGATGATCATTACAGATGTCAGAGCTCTTCAGTGAACAAAGTGCATTTTTACATTTTTGTTAAGGCAGAAAAACTTTAGTCAACCTTGTTCATCATTTGTATCAAGTGTTACTTCTCTGTACCTATTTTCCACTGGCTTATTTGTGCTTTTTGTTGGTTTCTTGGGGACCTTAGTATCTCATACATACATCATAACCTTTATTAAATTGTTACAATAATTTTTACAAATCATGGCTGATTTGAGCTTTTATCTCCTTGAGGTATAGCTAGTACATAATAAACTGCCCATAGACATTAATTTTATGGGTTTAAAAATATATACACCAATGAAAACATCACAATCAACTAATATATCACATCCCCTAAAGACACTCTGGACCTCTTGCTCATCCCCCCCCCCTTTTTTTTAAAGGTAGTTTTTTTTCTTTCTTTTAAACTTTATTTATTTATTTATTTGCCTTGGTGTTTGCCTGGAACTGGAACTACAGACAGTTGTCAGCTGCCATGTGGGTGCTGGGAATTGAACCCATGTCCCCTGGAAGAGCAAACGGTGCTCCCAACCGCTGAGCCATCTCTCCAGCCCCGCTCATCCCCTTTTTTTGTACCCTCACTGAAGCAATCTATGATCTCCTTTCTGATACCATAACTTAGATTACATTTCCTAAGTTTTTCTATGTAAAGTTATGCAGCATGTACGCCTCTTTTTAGTATATGACTTCTTTACATTATTCCTTGATTCCACGGTGTATATTCTTTGTTGCTGAGTATGGATATGTCACCATCTGATGAGTCATTTGCTCAATGATGGACATTGTCTCCAGTTTGTGGCTATTAAAGAAAAATAAACCTGCTGTGAAGTCTTTGGTTGTGAAGTAGAATTTGAAAAAAAAATAAAAGCATGTTTTAGACAGAGATGTATAGGACCACAGAAAAGGAAGGGTCAAGACATGGACAGAGGACAGTGGAAGACAGTGTTAATTTGTAGGGAAATGAGGAAAAATAGAGCTGGCTGGTGATGTATCTCAGAGAACCTAGAATTTATGCATGAGGAGCTATTACAATTCTTCAATAAGAGGCAGAGGACACAGTAATATTTTCAGTACTTCATATTTTCATTCCTTCAGCTTATATTACATGTTCTTTGGTTCAAACAGAATGAGCAGTGTGCACACTGACGTTCCCTCGCTTCATACAGAATTGTCCACTCTTACATCCCTTCAGTTCATATAGTTCATCATATTCACAGTGATGTTCCCTCTGTTCCTACCTACCGAGCGAGCAGTTCACCTTCAACCTTGCATTAGGAAAACATCCCCTTAAGTTTGGCACTAGGAATTGATGAGCGGCCAAATTCCAGAGTCTTGGAGAATACATGTTCTCCAATTCACATTTTTTCTCCATTTATATAATATGAGCAGGGTCACCTATACAAGGAATATCTGCATCCCAACAACCTTTGTAAAATGCAAAAATATAGTTTTGAGTCAGACCTGGAGTCAGGAGAGGCTGATGCAGGAGGATCTCAATTTCAGGACTAGCCTGGGCAACTTAATGAGAAGTCTATCTCAAAATAAAAAGCAAAAAGATGTCTGGGGGTTTAGCCTGTGATAGAACAATTGGTCAGCAAGTTTAATCCCCACAGCTGCAAAATAAATTAAAATTAAAAACATGATGCTATAGTTCTACAATAACTTTTACTAAAAGTTGATACTGTGTTAGCATGGGAAGATACAACGTCACAAATAAAACATATTCTCTTATAGTCATCATCATTTGATAACAGGACAGGACTCAGGGGAGACAGCTGGTGGGGGGTGCGCATCTAATTAAGTAGTCAGCCTCTGCATTGAGGAGCACAGCCAGCTGGAGATAACCCCCCAAATGTTGCAACCCCTTTCTCATAATTGCCATCAGCTAACCCCAGATAGAAGCCAGAAATTGTGGGAAGCCTCCACGTGGTCCAGACCTGCTGAGTAGGCAAGGTGTGGGTATATTTGCTTTCTCCATCTGCCCTTTGACCTCCGTGCTGCTTTTTACTTCAGCACCATCCTTATCCTCTGGCTTAGTTTTGACCAACAGGAGGCACCACCAGGGGGAGTGACAGGGTCTTTATTTCCCTGATGGCTGCTGGAGCCTGGACCAAAGGACCTAGCTTTTCCTGTTAGAAAACACTCTACTACCTTCCAATAGTTCTTTCTTTGCGTTCTAGCAACCAGCGGTTTCTCATATCCCTCTGGATCCAGGGGTGGTAAGAGTCCCTGATGATGAAAGCCCTTGGCACAATACCATTCCTTGCTGATGGCTTTATGAATTGTCTCTTTGTGTCTGTCCTTGGTAACCTGACTTGTATTCCATCAGTTTCTTACCAGGACTGACTGTTACAAATAGACTAGGTCATTCCTTGCAAGATAGAGGAAGCCAGGCTGTATTTCAGGGAAAGTTCTGTTAGCACAATTTCTTCTAGCCTGTTCCAGCTGAAAGGAACACAGACTGAATTTTAACTGCATCAGCTAGTGATCCCAGCACAGCTAAGTGGGTCGCTCACTGGTTTAAACTTGTCCTAACTTCTTTTTTTAACAGGTTGTTCCAGCTTCAACTCCTGGTCCACTTTTCTTAACTAGGCTGCAGAGCCTATAATCTCACACCCCACTCCTGCCCCTGTGCCCCACATTTCTTGCCTGGGTGGGCGATTTCTAAGGTTCTTGGTAAAGTTGCACAATATCTAAACTTTTTTTTTTCCTTGTGATTCTTGGTTTTCTTTAATCTACATCAGGGCTAGAAAAGAACTGATATCCCATCACTGGTAGAGGCTGGTAGTTCATTGTGAGGTCAGGCACCTGGAGATGTAAAAAAATATAATAAATTATAACATTGAGGACAACTGGGTGATAGTGGTGCACGCCTTTAATCCCAGCACTCAGGAGACAGAGGTATCTCTGTGAGTTCAAGGACAACCTGGTCCATAGAGCTAGACCCAAGACAGCTGAAGGTATAAAAACAAAACAAAACAAAACACCCCCAAAACAATTCCCCTAAAACCTATCTTGAAAAGCAAAACAAATAATAACAACATCAAGGCCATTTGAACATGAGTCTAATCATAAGTTCAGGAGGTACTTACTGAATGTATGCTCTGGGTCAGGCAGTATTCTAGGAGCCAAGGGGAAGACTTCACACTGGGGCTATTTCCTCCCTCATGCTATTCTTATTATGCTGCTATTAATAGGAATAATTAGATATAACTGGCTTATTAGTGCATTATAAATATGCTGTCTAATTAAGTAATTAAATTAGTGACTGCTTAGTACACACAGTGGGGATGTATTGGACTTGGTGAAGTCAGCACTGAGGAATGCTGGTATTTTGGTGGAGGTCATTGCAAGCTCTGTCACACACCAGCTTGCAGTGTAGCATGTGTCAGACAATATGGTTTGTGTGAGAATGTGAAGAGTACAGACAATATCACAGGACAAACTGATCTTCAGGGCCTGGCTGTGCCTGTCACTTTATGTGAGCCATGGTGAGCTTGGGGACCTCTCTGTGTTTTAGCTTTGTGGTTTGTCAGCTGGAATGCCTGCATCATGTACTTTTAGGGTCTATGCTTGCTTTCTGCATGACAGTTGCTTAAGTGCAGCCCTAGGTGACCCTTGATGTCTTACCTTGACTTAGTTATTTTAAGACTTTATTTTAAATTGTGTATACATATGTGTCAATCTGTGGGCATGTGCACATGAGTGCAGGTACCTGTGGAGACCAGAAGAGGGCGTTGGAGCCTCTGGGTCTGGAGTTACAGGTGGTTGTGAGCCACCTGATATTATATGCTAGGAACAGAACTCAGATCCTCTGCAATAGCAGTGTGCATTCTTCATGGCTGAGTCATCTCTCCAGTCTCAACTCTATTTTTGCTCAATCTGCTTTGCCTCTGTCAGACAGCAAGCATCTCCGGGGCAGCGCTGTGCCTCTCGTGGGATGACAGAGGTACTTGATGAAGTCACAGCTGAGAAATAGAACGTAGCCAGGAGCATTTCTCAGGTGCTCTCTGTGGATGAGGTGGCAGGGCTGACCCTCTGCACAGGAACTGCTGTCCAGCTCTGTCTATTCTAGTTGAGGGAACAGAAGGGTAAAGAGCACTGAATAAACCAGCCTAAGGGCACAGAGGTAGTAAGAAGCAGCATCAGGTACCGGACATGAGCAGTACTGACCATTATACAATAATTGGAATGTACTTGATGCTACAATTAAAACTGGTTGAAATGGCTAACCAAACCAGCAGAGTCAAGAATTGAACCTATCCAGAACTGCATTCTTCTGTCTCTCAGAGGTGTCTAACAAAGTTCTATTTTGTGGCTATCATATCAGGGTGCTGGGAGTGCATGAGGAAGGCTACCCTCTAAACTGGAGAGGAATGCAACTTCTTCCCCCCTTTCTCAATTTTGTATTGTTTCAATGTATTTATTTGGTTATTTTCTGAGACAAGGCTTTTCTCACAGAGCCCAGACTGGCCTCAAATTTTCTAGTAACCAAGGATGACCACTAAATCCTGACTCTCCTGCCTCTACCTCTCAAGTGGTAAGATGATGTGAGCCACCACATCCCATTTTATGTGGTGATTGGAATCAAATCCTGAATCTTATACATGGGAAACAAGCGATCTACCCACTAAGTTACATCTACAAGCTTTGAAGCCCTTTAAAATAATTAAAAGTTAAAAATATGTTTATTTATTTTATCTTTTTTCTCTTTGAAAAAAGAACACGTGTAGCCATGATTGGCCTGAAGATCATTATATAGATCAGGTTGGCCTTGAACTCAGGTAGGTCTGCTTGCCTCTGCTTCCTAAGTGTTGGGATTAAAGGTGTGTGCCACAATACATGGCTATTTTTTAAATACACGCCTGTGTGAGTTTGTGTGCATTATGGCATGCAGGTACCCACAGAGGCCAGAGGGTGTTGCATCCCCAGGAACTGGTATCATAGGCAGTTATGAGGTGCCAGATTTCAGTGCTGGGAACTGAACTTAGGTCTTTTGCAAGAGCAGTAAGTTAGAGTTAGGGTTAGGGTTAGGGTTAATTTTCTAACCATTGAGCTATTTCTCCAGCTCTCTTTAAAAATAATTTTAAGTGATATGTAGTGATGTGTTCACTCCTTTTCCTTTTTTCTTTAAACTTTATTATTTATTTATTTATTTATTTATTTATTTATTTGCGTTGGTGTTTGCCTGGAACTGGAACTACAGACAGTTGTTAGCTGCCATGTGGGTGCTGGGAATCGAACCCGGGTCCTCTGGAAGAGCAGACCGTGCTCTTAACTGCTGAGCCATCTCTCCAGCCCCTCCTTTTCCTTTTTAAAAAATAAGTTTTAAGTTAGAATGCAAGATTGATTATCTACCAATAGCTCCTCAGATAGGGATGGGACCCTGTGCCACCATTTCATACTGGGATTTTTGTCTAGCTTGAGGTTTCCCAAGTCTTTTACATGCTGCCACAATTTTTTGTTGTTGTTACTGTTTTTGTGTTTGAAGACAGGGTTTCTGTGTGTTACAGCCCTGACTGTCCTGAAACTTGCTTTATAGGCCAGGCTGGCCTCGAATTCAGAGATTTATCTGCACCTGCCTCCCAAGTGCTAGGATTAAAGGTGTGTGCCACCACCACCCAGCTACAATTCTTAACATTAAGAAGTTTAGTTGGATGATAACCAGCTGAATTGAATACCCAGTGTCTTAGTTAGGGTTCTTTTGCTGCGGATGAAACACCATGACCTCAAAGAAGTTTGGGGAGGAAAGGGTCTATTTGGCTTACTTAACCAAGGCAGGAATCTGGAAGTAGAAGCTGATACAGAGGCTGTGATAGCTGAAATTATTCAAATGCAATATATCATATAAGAATTAATGTTTATTATAAGCACTCGCAGATACAAGACATTCTTAATGCAATTCTAGGAAACTCAGAACTTCCGCACTGGATGTTCAGTCTTCTCCCAGAGAGAAGCAGGAACAAACAGGAAGGTGAGTCAGTGTTCTATTGATCCTGGCCACGCCCCATGGTGGGGGCTGGATCTTGTGAGGTCACTAGGATTTGTGGAGGTCACTAAAGCTTCCTTGGGTAACACCTGAATCCCACTACAGGCTGTGGTGATATATTGTATATTTAATAAAATCAGTCTGGAATACCAAAACAAGAACATCTCTCCAGCCTTTTTGATTTTCAAGACAGAGTTTTCTGTGTAACAGTCCTGCCTGTCCTGGAACTTACTTTGTACATTAAGTTGGCCCCAAACTCAGAGAGATCCTCCTGCCTCTGCCTCCCAAGTGCTGGGACTAATGGCTTGTACCACCAGTGCAGGGGGGCTGCAGATCTGAACCTGGGGCTAGGCCGGGTTAGAAACTTCTGACTACTAGAGTCCATGGAAGAATGTTGTTTACTGGCTTGTTCCTCATGGCTTGCTCAGCCTGATTTCTTATCTAACACAGGACCACCAGCGCAGAGGTGGCACCACCCACATTAATGGGCTCTTCCCCATTCACACATTAAGAAAATGCCTTACAGCCAGATCTTATGGAGGCATTTCCTCAGCTGAGGTACTCTGCTTTCAGGTGACCCCAGCTTGTGTCAAGTTGATGTAAGGTAAGCCAGCACACCAGTAAATGCTACCCAGACTCACCTTTAACGGAGATTTTTGGTTGTGGATGTCTTAGCCTTACTCCTGAATGAGATTTGTTCTTGGCAGTAGGAAGTGCCTCATCTAAAATTCCATTCCTTCTTTCTCATCATTTGGCATATGGTGATGGGTTTATAGAAGAGTACCAAGCCAGGTGTCCTTATCTCACTTTGGGGCCATTCCGAAGGGCCATACCAGTCCCAGAAAACCAGGTTTCAGTCTCAGCCTCCACATCCTGAACCCACTCCTACCCTATTTCATTTTTGGTGACATTATAGCAAAAACTAGACAATGACTATACTAAATTTCTAGGAAGGTGGAATTCACCTGGGCAGTGAGTGCCTCCATGAGACAAACCTCCTTTTCTGAGTCTCCTGTACAAGGTGGCTCAGCCCTGGACTTCAGGAGCACCATATAAAGTTCAAGTCAATGTATGCAGATATATGTTTGTGATTCAAATATATAAACTGTCCTGGGGTGAGTAGGTCAGGGTTCCAGATTCAGCTCAGGTTTCTCCCAGTTGCTTATCCTTAGCCACACTCTCATTCTAACTGTCCGATCACTGAGGGACCCCAGCTGCTCTTCTGCCACCATCTCCTAATACTGCCATCTGTCTCATCTCCCTTACTAGACTTTGGCAAGGCCACCAGGATGTCTGTTGTGGTGGCAGCCACAACAGCTCCAGTGTCTGTGGGTGACCTGAACATGCCCCAGGCACAGGACTTGGTTTCTTTATGCTGTCTGGAGGAGTTTGACAGCACACTCTCTGAATGTGCAGAGGGTTATAGTGTCCCATGGGGTGATCTGTGATGCAAGAGAGAGAAGGCATAGGGAATCCAGCAAAAACCTGGCTCTATTTGACCTCTCTCTGACATTCTGGGCTGTTAAAATACAGAGGCAATATTGTGATCTCTCATAGCCAGTTCTGATGGTTAACAAAATAACGCACATCAAGGGACTTAGAAATAAATGGCAGACCCTCCCGTGTCTCTCTCTTTGTCTCTATCTCTGTCTCTCTGTGTACACACTTGAGTGTGTTGGGGTATACATTTGTAGATAGAGGCCAAAGGGCAATCTTGGGTGTTATTTCTAAAGTACCATTTGTTGTATATGGTTCTGGCCAGGACTTTTTGGGCCTGGACCAAAGGTTTAGTCTCACTCTCGGTCCTGCTTTGCCTCAAATAATCACACACACACTTATTTTATGCTGATTGACCTACTGCCCAGGCATATAACTTGCTAGCTCTTTAGTCTTAAACTCATCCATCTTTCTTATCCTGTTCAGCTGTGCGGCTCAGTACCTTTTCTTAGAGCAGCATTTCAGCTTCTTTCCTCTGTGTCTGCTGCTGTCTCCTCGTCATGTCTGTGGCGTCTCTCTCTGGGGCTCTATGTCTGGCATCTGTCTCTTTTCTTCCTGTACTCAGAGTTTTCTTAGTCTGGTAGCCCCACCCATACTTCCTGTTTGCCTTTGGCCAATCAGCTTTTTATTAAACCCATAGGTGGGACAAATATTTAAAATGACAGAAAACATAACATAACCTCGCTACAACCATTCAACTTTTTATTTTATTAAAAAAAAATAAATTAGGGGCTGGAGAGATGGTTCAGCTAGACTGGATGGCCAATGAGCCCCCCAAATCCTCCTGTGTCTATCTCTTTGGTGTAAGATCACAGATGGGCACCATCATACCTGGTTTTCTTACCTGCATCCTCAGGGATCAGGCTTAGGTCCTGACCAACTGAGCCATCTCCTTGGGCCTCAGACACTTCTTTACACTTCTGGAGTCCTGGATGTCCCACATCACAGCCGTATAGTGTGTCTGAGGAGGGCCTCATATGCTTTTCAAGTTAAGTTATGTGTGTTTATGCATTTTTAAATTAAAATTTTTCTTGGCATGTTATCTGCCATTGCAATTGTGTTGGAGCAGGGGACACCACAGTCTTCATTGGCCAGGCTTCTCTGGATGTGAATTGTTTTTAGGTCTTTTTGGACTTGGATTTGTTACCTTGTGGGCACAAACTATCTAAAAACTTCAGATCTCAAGAGCTGAGACTTAAGATACTGAAAGATGAGTGCTGTTTTTCAGTGTTGAGGACAGATCTCAGGACCTCACACAAGCCAAGAGGGAGGCACCCTGTCGTTGAGCTACAGCCCAGCCCAGTGAGTGAGTGAGTTTCACTTAGATGGTATTAGAGGGGACTGATTCTCAAGAGGGAGAAAAAATTGTCTCCTATTATGTATCTTGTATTGAGTTTCAATGACATAATCAACAGAGATTTGCCTTACAAACTGTAAAGAACTCTGTGACTTATAATTGACTAAAGAAAGGTTGTCAGTGGAGAGGTCTCTTTTCATGAACAGTTGAAGGAAACCCAGTGGACTCACTGGAGCCATGTGCAGGGGAGGAAAACCTCTGGTTTAATTTAATTTATTTATTTATATTTATGATTTATTTCATTTTTATTAAGCATGTCTCTCTCTCTGTGCATATGTGTGTTCATGTGTGTGTTCGTGTGTGTGCATGTGTATTCATGTGTGTATGTTCATGTGTGTTCATGTGTGTGAGCCTTGTGTACAGGAACCCTCAGAGGCTAGAAGATGGCGTCAGAGCTCCTAAAGTGGAGTTATGGGCGGTTGTGAGTTCCTTGACATGGATGCTAGGAACTGAGCTTGGGTCCTTGGGAAGAGCAGCAAGTACTCTTAACCACTGAGCCATCTCTCCAGTCTTAGAACTTTCTATTCCCTACCCTTTCATCGCTATCCTAAGGCTCTGATGCTATCACCAGACATAGACTGGAGCCCATGCCAGAGTGAAGGGAGAAACATCTGATCATTTTAATCAATCCAGTAAAAACCTCCTTATAAATGGAACCAAAGACTTGGAACACAGATGACAGGTAAATGACTTAAAAGGATAGGTGAATTTTCTTACTCAAGGCTATGGGTTGTATGAATGCTCCTTATGAGGGCAAAGGTCAGGCAGCAAAAAGAAAAATCTAATCAGGCTTAAGGCTTGGATCTCCAGCTGGAGGCACGCTTGTGTTCCTAGAGGGGTCTCTGAGGCTGTGGATAGAAGCAGAGGATCGAGATATGGCAGGAGGGACTCATGTGGTTTCATTTTCCTGGGTACTGTCCAGGGAGCTCCTTCTGTTTGTTCTGGTTCTTCAGCTTGTCCCAGCTCCATTTTAATGTCATGGGTGATGGATCACTTCCTGAAGGATGCCCCTTCCTTAATGCATCCGTTTTCTATCCCCAAGGGACTGCCCTTCCTCATGCTTTTCCCCTGATGGCTCCATCTGGACCCACACCACCCTGGGGGCTCTCAGCTCAGCGAGAGTCCCACCAATTACTCAACTTTCCCAGAATCACTTTACAGGCTGAGCTCCACGACATGCCCAGAGGACAAGGCAGCAAGGAGGAAGTTCAGGAAGCAAGCTGAACTGATGAGGGGCAAGAGTGAGAAAGTGTGTGTGTGTGTGTGTGTGTGTGTGTGTGTGTGTGTGCCCGCCCATGCATATGGAGGCCAGAGGTTTTTACTTATAAAAGACACATTATATGATTATTACTTTCCTATTATTTAAAATACATATTAAAAAATTTAAATTAGATTTATTTATTTTGTTTTATATATGAATGCTTTGCCTGCATTTCTATATATGCGTATGTGCTTGGTGCCATCAGATCCATGGAACTGGAGTTGTAGATAGTTGTGAACTACCATGTGGGTGCTGGGAATGGAACCCAACAAGTGCTCTTAACCACTAAGCCAATCTCTTCTGCCCTCCTCCGTTTATCTTATGACAAGGACTAGGGGATCTAGATATGCTTCCAACCTTTATAACTAAAAGTAGTCATCTGGCAGCCCAGGCTAGTGAGATCTAACTGGGGATTTTCAAGGAAGGCCTGTGTTCCTAATAGAGTCGGCTATGTTATGAACTTATTTCTGCTTTGTCATTCTTGAGTGTGGATGTGATATCTGGAGCAGAGGCAGCCATCGTGAGACCATTCTGTAACAACCCAGCAGACTAAAGATGAAAGAATGCAAAGCTAAGAAGGCCTGGACTTTCTGGTGGCCTCATCCACACATGCTCAGGGGCCTATCTCTCTAAAAATAAAGTTATGTGGACACCCTGGGAGGGGGTGGGCAAAGCGTGAAAATTCTACACCTGCCTGGTCCCTGAGGCCTTGTGAAGGGAAGTTTGAGGGACAGAGAGGATGGGGCTGCTCTGAGCTGTCCACCAGCGTGGTGCTGATCTGCATACTCTTTGCAGTCCCGATGATAGGAACCCGACTGCTGTCCTTCCTACTGCCAAAGAGAATGCCTGCTGCTCACTTCTCAGGCATCCTCCAGGAGTGGTCAAGGATATGTGCTAGCATTGGTGTGTTTCTCAAAATATTATATGACTGCCATTCCAGGGGTTCATCTTTAACTAGGAGACCCCACTGGCCTCCCAAAGCCTTCACTAAGAAAGAGTGGAATATGCTGGGGAGGTAAGCTGGGGTCCTTATGGGGCCTGAGGTCAGGTAAAGAGGTACATTCTTTCCTGTCCCCTCAGTTCTGTGGGAGGCATTAGCTTAGGGAATGTGGAGTACAGAAGCAAGGGTGTCTGTGGAGACTAGGCTATCTGGTGTGATGCTGATTTTCAAATTCCTGAAGCTTCTCAAGGAAGGTCCTATTAGAAATCATGGTGTGTGATGTGCCCCTAAGTGAATTTTTGATAGTGTGTAGCTTTGTTTTTATTTTTTATGAGGATCCCAAGAATTGATTTTTTTTTAAATCTTGTATCTCCTGCCCTGTCTTGTTACCATGGTGATATTTGGGATAGGGCATATTTCAATTCTTTGCTTCCCATAACACAGTTAACACACAACTCTAAGCATTTTTTTTTACCACTGATAGTTACTACTGAGAAATTGACATGGGGAAAAAAAAGGAAAACAAAACCCAAACATAGGTCAGTTGCTAAGTTACATGGACTCTTAAAAGCTTTGGTGAAATAGCTGGTGCTGATCTTGGTTGCAATCTAAATAGAACCACTCCTGACTCCACTTAACCCCTTTCTGACCCTTCCATAAGCTCAACTATTGGCTTCTAATTCATCATCTGATTTCTTTGCTGATTCACTGACCTGATACATTTGCATCTTCCACTTTTCTAAGACCTTCCAAGGGACCTGATGGGAAAAAAGCTGGACGAAACTGGCGGCACAAAGCACACTTCTACCTGTGTGGAAACCCCTGTTTACCCTATCCTCCAAATCCTTCATCACTCAAGAAGTGACTTTTGGAAAGACCTCTGTGTCCATCACCTTATGAGGATCATGGCAGCATTAAATACTATCCCTGAGATCTCATAGTATTTTTTAAATTCTCAATGTATTTAAATTGAGACTTGCTTTGCATACTTAGAATTTCTTTGATGTATCAAACTATGTCATTTCTCCCCATTTATTTAGTTTCTTGAATTTTGAGACAGAGTGTTGCTATATGGCCCAGGATGAATTGTTCTCGATGCCTTTTGGATGGTAGGCTCTCAGGCATGTGCCACAACTTTGACAATCTCCCTCATTTTCCCGTGTCATGCAAAATCTCTATTTTTTTATGATTGTGTACATGTGTATGTGGGCACACATGAATGTCTGTATGCACATGAAGGGCCAGAGACAACTTTGGATCTCATCCTTATAGAAGCCAACTGTTTCCTTTGAAACAGGGGAATCTCATTGTCTTGGAGTTCATCAATTTTATTAGACTATCTATCCAGTGAGTACCAGGAATTCTGCTGTCTGTGTCTCCACAGCTCTTGGATTATAAATATGTGCTACCGCACCTGGAATTAAAAAAATTGTGTGTGGGTGCTTTACCTGTATGTGTATCTGTATATCCCATGCATGCTTGGTGCCTGCAGAGATCAGAAGAGATCCTCTGGGTCTAGAGTTATTGATGGTTGTGAACTGTCATGTGGGTGCTGGGAAATAAACTCCAGTTCTCTGGAAGAGCAACAAATATTATTAACCACTGAACCATCTCTTCAGCCCCATAACATACATTTTTACATGTGTTCTAGGGATTAAACTCAGGTCCTTTACAAGTACCCTAGCCCTTATATAAACTCTTTATAAAGGCAAAGGAGAAATTCAAGACTCAGTTGTTGTTGAAGGAATGGACAATTTCTTTGGTATTTAAACTTGGGCTCTAAGGAGGGTGTACTCTGTTTTGTGGCTAAGTATGATAATCCTATTGGGAACTAGAACCTGCTCACTGTCCATCTCATGACTCTGTATACTTTCTTAGAAATTCTACACCAGGCTTTCACTTGATAGGTCTTTTTATTTTAGAGTCCACGATATACACTCGATTACTTAAAGACAGTCTAAGTAGTTATGCTTCTGGATTCAGCTCTGATTGCCTTTTTCTACCTCCTTTTCCAAATTACCTAGCTTTCTCCATCCATCCTTTGATTTCCCATCTGGACTCCATCTTTTCTGGGGATGCATTCCAGGAAACACAGAACAGAGGCTGTCTGCTTTTGGCAGTGAGAGTCAAGATATGCAGGATTATTCAATTAACACAAAATTATTCGTGTCTTCCATTGCTTCCCACTAGAATGGCTCTCTAGCTAGTTAAGAACTCACAGATGCCCCACAGGTAATTGAATTACTAGCATTTCAAAAACACTGCAGCTATCAGTACACAGGATTTTTTTTTTTTAAAAAAACCTTTGACAATTTTATACATTCATATAATGAATGTTTGTCCTTTAGCAATTATTTATTATTATCATTGTGAATGTGCTTATGGGGATCAGTGGACAACCTCCAGGAGTCAGTTTTTACCTCCCACTCTGTTGAGGCAAGGTCTGTCTTGTTTTTG
Source organism: Sigmodon hispidus (assembly GCA_004025045.1). Classification (NCBI taxonomy): domain Eukaryota; kingdom Metazoa; phylum Chordata; class Mammalia; order Rodentia; family Cricetidae; genus Sigmodon; species Sigmodon hispidus. The sequence continues at coordinate 42,354 of PVIH01009431.1, read as the reverse complement.
TGGTGTGGTGTACTTGAGTTTGCTGATGAGCTTCTGGGCTATTCTCCTGTCTCTGCCTTCCATCCTGAAGTAGGGATTAGTAGGTATCTGGGTTTACAGATACCTGCCACCACATCTGGATATTTTTTTTTGTGAGTCCTAGGGATTGAACGGAAGCCTGAGACATTTTGCTAGCTCTAAGTTTTGGTCTTTGCCACCCACTGACCTAATCCATCTCCTACCTTCTCCTACTGAAATTGTTATTTTGTTATTCTGGTAAGACCCCCTTCTCCCATCCTGTGCTCCCTCCCTGATGGGAGCCACTGGGTTTAATTAGGGTTGTTTGGGTGAGCAGGTGTGGAAGGTTATTTACTGGAGTAATGTCAGCTTATCAGTGGCTATGCTGCTGAAGAAGCCCCACGCTCCCCTGCATAAACAACCATTAACTCAGAAGGGGTGGGACCTTACGTACCTCCTTTTCATCCATGATTTGTCTTAGCACTAGAAGGTAAGCAAGAGAAGGATTTAATCATGATTCAAGCAATATCTCCCCAGTCTTTTGGCTATTCACCTTATTGAGTTCATTTGTTTTACATATATACATACACATTTATAGACGTGTGTGTGTGTGTGTGTGTGTGTGTGTGTGTGTGTGTGTGTGTGTGTGTGCCACAATGTACTCATAGAGGCCAGAGGACAACTTATAGAGTCAGTTCTCTCTTACCATACAGGTTCTGGGAATCACACTCAGATTCTTAGGCCTGGCAGCAAGCGCCTTTCCTATCTGAGCACTTTGATGGTTCTAGTTTCTCAGTGTACTATTGGCTGGTTTTGTGTGTCAACTTGACACAAGTTTGAGTCATCAGAGAGGAAGGAGCCTCATTTGGGAAAATTAGTCCATGAGATCCAGCTGTAAGGCATTTTCTTAATTAGTGATCCATGGGGGAGGGCCTAGCCCATTGTGGGTGGTGCCATCTCTGGGCTAATAGTCCTGGGTTCTGTAAGAAAGCAGGCTGAGCAAGGCATGAGGATCAAGCCAGTAAGCAGCACCCCTCCATGGCCTGTGCATCAGCTCCTGTCTCCAGGTTCCTGTCCCATTTAATTTTCTGTCCTGACTTCCTTCAGTGTTGAACAGCAATGGTGAGGTGTAAGTCAAGTAACCCTTTCCTCCCCAACTTGCTTTTTGGTCATGATGTTGCAGCAGCAACAAAAACCCTAAGACACTCAGCTTCTTTTTGGCCCACCTCTTATGCTGCCCATCAAGATGCCTGTCCTTTCTCCCAGCTTCCCTGTGGCTCCCACTTGCTACCTGGGTTTTATATACTCCTTGAGTTGAAAGCAATATGACTTTTCTCTTTTCCTGCCTACCTACCCATTTACCTCAAGGGTAGGCTCTTTTGCTTTTTAAGATGGGTTCCTCCACCCCTAGACACCGTTTCCAGGACACAGACAAGCAGCATTCTGTCAGACATCTTGGTGGTGATGTTCCCATCATAGTCAGTTTGGGAACTTCAGCTTTGTAGAACTCTGGATTTAACAAAAGCTTCATTAGTGGGTGATTATCCACTCCACAAAGGATTTCTTTAAATAGAAAATTCCCCAAATGTGCTTAAAATAGCTTTCATTTAACCCAAGTCCAATTTGTATGCCCTATTCAATAACACACTGATTGTTAAAGATGAGGTACACTTGTGCTTATTTATAGACTAATTGCTTGTTTGTCCATTTAGCTCCCCACTTCTTACCTAGTAGACTACAACCCATCTTTCATATTCTTCCAGATTTTGTTCTGGGGAAAAGGCCATGTGTTTTCTGGATGAAAGGGGGTTCTCCAGGTCTCAGTCTGTGTTGTCCTGTTGCCCTCCCTGAGATCAAAGGGGTTCTGCCCACCAGAGACCACTCCAAGACATAACCATGTCCAGCTCTCTTCAGTTCCCTCAGCACACACTACCAGCTGCTGTGATTTCCACACTTGGTTTAAACTGGTTTTCTGAGTACCCCATCAGAGCTGTGCCCATCCAATTCAAGAGCTTTGAAATAAGCAAGGGAAAGTCTACATCTTGCTACCCCAAAAACTAGACCAAGGGACCTTTCCTCCAATTCTACAATAGGTATTTTATTAGTCTGTTTGTCATTGCTATAACAAAGTACACATAACCTGGAACCGTATAAAAAGAGCTCAGTGTATGAGGAGGAATGTTCATGCAGCAGCGTGTTACTGGTGGAGACCATTAGGGTGTAGAACATTATGGCAAATGTATCATAGCCTGAGTATATGTTCAAGGGAAAAGTTACATGGTGAGACAGGAAGCCAGAGTGAGGCCATGGCCATGCCAGGATGGCTTTTTAATAACAACCTTCTTCCTGGGAATTAGCCATCATCCCAAGAGAGCTACCTAATTTCTTCCTAGAGTGGTGTCCTCTGTGGCCTACTTGCCTCCACTAAAACTTACTCTTTTTTATGATTTATTATGTATACAGTATACAAAAGAGGGCACCAGATGTTGTCATAGATGGTTGTGAGCCACCATGTGGTTGCTGGGAATTGAACTCAGGACCTCTGGAAGAACAGTCAGTGCTCTTAACTTCTAAGTCATTTCTCCAGCCCTGAAACTTACTCTTAAAAGACCCTATTACCTCTGGCATCGGTACACTGGGGACCAAGCTTCCAACACAAGAACCCTTGGGGGATACACTCAGAACAAACCCAAAGCATTGTATTTTAGTGTGATGACCTGTGGTTATCACACCACAGTTATGTCTGCAACAAGAATTGTTTCAATATTTCATTTATTACTTAGATATTTTAGATGTATATGTGGTCACAAGAGGAGATAGAGGTCCCTAGGCAACTGTTAATATCCATTTGATGAGAAGGCTTAAAGTTTATTATTGTCTGATAAGCAGCCTTCCAAAAGCATCACATCTTTCAAATGAGAGTCTTTCTTACTGGTGTGTCTCTAATTTCAATGTATAGCTGAATCTGGACACTTTGCTTAAAGTATAGTTTCTGGGCCTGGCGAATAGGAAAGTGCCCAGTGCCCAGTGCACCAGTATAAGGACCTGAGTTCTGATCTCCAGTACCTATGTAAAGGCATTGGAGAAGGTGGATTCCTGTAGCTTATTGGCCAGCCTGCCTAGTTAATTATTAGTGGGCTCTAGATTCAGTGAGAGACTTGGTTTCAAAAAGTACGATTGAGGAAGTCACTTGACACTCACCCCTGGCTTACACAAAACAGACGGATTTTGGTTTGGTATGATTGGATGATTGGGATGAAGCCTGAGATCTGTATTTTGAACAAGCTCTGGGACAATGGTAGTGGTATGGTGGATCACGCTTCAAACAGCCAGATACATCACTAGTGTAAGATTCTAAATGCAAATCTAACCATGCCAGTTCACTCCTTGCAATAATCAGTAACCCCCATCATTGAAGGTTAGAGCCAATATCCTTACCTGAGTCTAAAGGGTCTTTATAATCAGCCTCTTGTCTACTCTTTCAATGTTACCTGCCACTTGGTTTCACAAGACTGGGCGTACTCTTTCTCATCCTTGTCCATTGGCCTGAAAACTGTGACACCAGGAGTCCCTGCCTGTCATCCTGTGCTTCTTCCTAGGGCCTCTCATGTCCCTGCCTGTCATCCTTGGTCACACTGCGTAGCTGGAGAGTTTTGTCTTCTTTTCTTGCACTCCACTAGATTATCAGTTTCTACAGAGACCTGGATCACCTTTTCTTAATCCCAGAGTTCCCAGCCCCTAGCACAGTTACCGCGCACTTGCTAAACATTTGCATGGATGTAGAAATGTTCATTTGTCTTTCTCCTTCCTGCAGCATTGCTTGCCCAGCTGAGGTCAACCTATCTCTGATTGTTGTTTGTCTAGACCTCGTTCTTGGAAATCTACATTTAAGCTTCTGTCTGGGGAGCTCTGTCTGATGTACAGGAGTCATGTCTAATTCCATGCTCTGAACATTAGCAGCAGTTCATCACTTGCTGTTGTTTGGAAATGTTACCAGATCAACACTGCTTGAGGTTAAAAAAAATCAAATTAGATTAAAAGCAGTATTTAGCTCTTTAGGTAACTAAGTACTGTTAACCAAGGCAGTGATTTCTAACTCAAGTCCTCTTTGGGACCATTTGGAGATCTTTTCAAAAATACTGATATAGAAATTCTCATATAATTGGTCTTGGGTAGGATCCAACATGAACATTTTAAAAGACTACTTGGAGATTCATTGAGAGTCTCTCTACTAAGTTAGGCACCATAAGTAGCAATCATAGGGCTGTCCTCGTAACCCTTGGCCACTTATATGATGACAGGTCACTCAGTTACTGTTCCTCCATGCAAAACCTTGATTTATATTTCTTAATGACATTGGTAGCACAATTCTTCATGTACTTCTTTTCCCAGTGTGTTCACTAGCTCCCATTTACATTGCAGTTATGTTTTTAGACAGTCTGTCATTCTACTAAGAGGTCTGAAAGAAGAGTTATTTATTTTTATTTTATGTGTATGGTATGCCTATGTGTATTGTGTTCACTGACTGTTGAAACTAGAAGAGAGTATTGGGTCCCCTAGAAATGGAGTTAAAGATGGTTGTTAACTACCATGTGTGTCTACTGGGAATCAAATCCCAGCCCTCTAGAAGAGTATCTAGAACTCTTAACCACTAGCCATCTATTTCCTCCACCCCTACTAAGAGACCTTTGGAAAGAAAACCTGTGCATATAGATTCCTTATGGAAGGAAAGAAGCGCAGAGATGAGTTTCTTTTCATCGACTCCAGAGGATGTTGGAGACACAGGTGTAGGGGGAATTTCAGATGAGGAGATGGGGGCAACTTTTTAGCTTCCTGGATCAGTCTTGCCAGAGTAACTTTCTTGAAGCATTGCATAACCTCCAGAGCATTGGACATAGTTCTATATCTATAATTATGCAATAAAGCTGCTAATAATATTTTTTCCCTTGGCACAAAGAACTGATAATCATTCTTAGGCAACCTTACTCCACAGGACCCAGAAGAATGGGAGAAGCCTGCTTCTTCTCAATGGGGGGAGGAGGGAAGAAGGACTATCAAGAGTTGAGTCCATGTGCCTCTGAGGAGACACAGCAACTTCCCAGTGCTTTCCTCAGTGGGCTGAGAGTGGGGTCCTCAGGATCCCAGAAGCCACCTTCTCATGAGGGTTAGGGTTAGGGTTAGGGTTAGGGTCATACATACTGGACCACAGCACTGTTGAATATTCCTCAAGGCTGTTGCATTTCTTGATGTCAAATACATGGTAAGAAGGGCTAACAGTGGGAATAGGGCATGGGCTGGTTTCTAGTCCCTGGTAGTTAAACCATGTCTTATCTAGTGTAATTTAATATTTTCGCTCATCTGGTTCCTTGAGTAGGTGCTGTGTTACCACAGTGGATTAAGATATAAACCACGCTCAGTGAAAATTCCTAGTATAAGTCACAGAATTCTTTAACTCTTTCAATCACTGTGAATTAAATGTTGATTTTTTTCATTGTTTTATTAGAAATGTTGGTTTAAAATCTAAGGTTATGTGACCCCTTTCCTTCCTGAGAATTCTAGAAGGTGACTTAAGGTAGAAAGTCCACTTCCTGTGGACTGCAGGAAGAAATCTGAGGTCTTTGCACCTCCCCCATCATATTCTAGCTGAAGGATGGCTGTCCCTTTATATTCCATTAGGGGGTCCTCAACCTTTTCAAGACCCTGGGTACCATTGCTTGATGGCTTAAGCTACTCCTTCAACATATACATATCTATTTAAATTGTGTGGGACTAGCTCAGTGGTTAACAATACTTGCCGCTCTTCCATTCTTCCGAAGGACCTGGGTTTGATTTCCAGCACCCATATGGCAACTCACAACAATCTTTAATTCCAATCCCAGGGGACCTGACACCGTCTCTGGACTCTGCAGGCACTGAGTACACATACAGCGCACAGGTATACATGTGGGCAAAGCACCCATATACATAAAATGATAAAATAATTATTATTTAAAAAAGAAGAAATTTGTGTAATACATCCAATAGCAGATTGTGTACCTACCTGTATCATTCACTAGGTTAGAGCATGTAGCATGTTCAGACTTTGGAAATTTGACATGATTCCCATGTAACTTTCTCTCCCCCACAGGGACTTTCTTTCTCAGGTTTGGTGTTAATTATTCTATGCTTTTTTTGTCTCCCCAAACACTTTATCACTTACATAAGAATTGGTTTGTTTTAGATTTTATTGCAGAGTATATGGCAGAAGTGATTCCTAGCAAGGGCTTGGGCCAAGGCGCCTTTATTCTCTTCTTAGTTGCATGGCTAGACATTAATGTGAAAGCAATTCATCTTCCTTGGGCCTCAGTTTTCTCACCTGTGAAATCAGAGCAATGGGTTTCTTCTCTATAGAGCTGCCATGAGAAATAAACACTTATGACATTTATTGTTGTTTTAATAGCAGAATTTGTGTCCAATAAATAACACAATTATAGGGGCTGGAGAGATGGCTCAGTGGTTAAGAGCACCGTCTGCTCTTCCAGAGGCCCCGGGTTCAATTCCCAGCACCCACATGGCAGCTAAGAACTGTCTATAGTTCCAGTTCCAGGCAAACATCAAGGCAAATAAATAAAATAAAGTTTTTTTTAAAAATAACACAATTATAGTAACTCTTGACATTAAACCAATACCTACCCTTCCTGCAGACTAGTTAGTTCCTCTCAGATATCTGAAGGAAGACTGTAAAAATTAAATGACATTTTCAGGTCATTGCAGACTCAGAAATTTGTAAAATACAGTAACATTAAATAACAGATAGGACTCAGCTCTCACATTTTTACCGTCAGAGTTAGCAGAAGTAAGAGCTGTAAGGATTTTTGGCATTCCATGTAGCTGAGCCCCTGACTCAGGTGGAATGCACCTTGCGTGGAGGCACGCCCCCTGGGCGTGGCTACGTAAACCTTGTGGCACCTCCCTGGACCCGGAAGCACCTCTCTGGACCCATGATGCATACCAAAAGCACTTCCATGTACTCGGAAGGACCTCCCTGGACCCATGACGCATACCCGTGCACGCCCCTTTCCTTAAAAGCGACTGGGAGCATACGCTCGGGTCCTTTCCTTCTCTGTCCCCTGACTTATCTGCTTCTTCACCCGCCTGGGACTCTTCTCTTAAATAAACTCTAGTGTGTGGCCTTGTTAGTGTGTACTTGTGCTCATGAGCGGAACTAACAAAAACACCAGGCCAGACTTGGGTCTGTGTTCTAAGTGATTCAGTTTCTTTTCTTTCTTAAAAAACAAGATTTATTTATTATTTAATTGTGTGTGTGTGTGCATTTTCAAGGGATACCTGTGCACAGATGCTGGTACCCTCATTGGATCTCATTGGCTAAGAAACACCTGACCTGAGTGTTCGGAACTGATGTTAACATGTGTCCTTTGGAGGAACATCACATGTTATTAACCACTGAGCCATCTTTCTAGCCCAAGTGATTCAGTTTCTGTGATTGCTTATCATGAGCTTGGAGCTACCAACTTAGATACACCTGAGTTGCTTTGTTGCATGTGGATTCTGAGTCCTGCTGGAGATTCATTCCTTCCTTAGGAAGAAGAGTTTTGCAGCCTTTGGCTAAACAGTATCCAGCAATTGGTTTCTCTTCTTAGTGTTTTGGACTTTCTAGAAATAGATAACATTTAAAAATAAACAGTTATTGCAAAAACCAGTGATTGACAGAGGCCACAGTTTTCTGCCTGCCTTTTAAATACTCTTTTTCTGTGTGTTAAGAAATCAGCCCTGCAAAGACAAGCATCTATATCGAAGTTCACATCTTGAATTTTCAGACTTAGAAACCCAAATGAGAGCAGACTAGGGATTTTTCAAGTAAGTGTGTGTGTGTGTGTGTGTGTGTGTGTGTGTGTGTGTGTGTGACAGAGAGAGAGACAGAGACAGAGAGAGACACACACACAGAGACAGAGAGAGAGGGATGGAGAGAGAACACATACATGGAGACAAGATGGTGACTTTGGGTGTTGTTCCTCAGCTGGTGCCCCTTTTTCTTAGAAATGGAATCTCCCACCAACCCATAGCTCATGATGTAGCCTAGACTGCTTTTGAGCAAGCCCAAGGGTCTCACCTGTCTTCAGCTCTGAAGTGCTGGGTTACAGTGTGTTCTACCACAGCTGGTTTGTTTGTTTGTTTAACATGGATTCTGGGGCTTGAGCTCAGGTCCACTTGCTTGTGTGGCAAGCACTTTCCAGACTGATCTGTCATCCCCATCGCCTCTAACTCCCTGAGTTTGTATTTCTATTATGAGTTCTTGTAATTCCTCCATGAGGCAGTCTATGGCCTAAGGTGTCTACTTGACTGTAAGTCAGCTGTGAGGAGATCCACAAATACTGTGCTTAACTTCACGGTCTAACTTGCCAGCATTCTGTCCCTTAAGATAATGTCAAAATCTGTTTGAGAGAACCCAGTCTCCTGCGTAGGCTTCAGGTTTGACCCCTTTTATCTGGGAAGGCTGACCTCACTCCCTTCTCTTGATTGTATATCCTAGATTTTTAAAGTTGCTGCCAGAATTCAAGGCCAGAGAATGGGTTCTCCATCACTGGTCAGAGAAGACTTCCATTGTCATTCAGGCTGGGTAAGATCCAGGTAAACAGAACTCTGGGGGTCAAAACCAGCACTTGGGAGTTCTTTTCCAAGTTCTCTTGTGCATTTTCAGGCCAGCCCATTCTGTCCTCACGTGGATTTCTGTGGCGGCCCCCACGTATCTCTACACTTGACTAAGATGAAAATTTAAATCAGATAGTAGCTTAGAACTTCTTCAAAATGAGAAAAATCTCCTCATTTTACCATTTAGTTTTAAGCAATGTTCATACAAGATGAGAGGTCAGAGGCTGTGTCTGCCTGATGTGAAAATTACTGTTTTTAATTCTAACAACTGTGAGGCCACTTGAATTTTAGTCCAAAATAGTCAAGTGACCCCAGTTTAACAAGTGTATTTCCCAGTATGCCCCAAGAGATGAATTTTTATAGCCATTCTTCTGAAAGAAGAAATGTGTCACTTTCGGCTTGCCTGAAATATGCCTTTACAAGATCTACACCTGCCACCAGCCCTCAAACAGTGGGACAAGCCGCCAGACCGTCACAAGTTACTGATCCTTCACAGGGATGTGAGCCTGACAGGAGTATGGCCTCTCCATGACAAAACTCCTTCTTCTGCCTTTTTGTCCCCCCCATGATGGGCTATGTTGTGTACCCCTCATTTGCCTGTTGAGTATAGCCCCCCCATATATCTAAATGTGCTTGTGTTTGCCGACAGGCCTGCATAGGGGTTAAGTTAAAATGATGCCATCAGGGGAGAATTAATCCAGTGAGACTGGTGTCCTTCCAGGGAGAGGGTGTCTGAATGAGAAAATGACCACATGGAGAGTCATCAAGAGGACACTATCTGCAAACCAGGAGATGCTTCAGAGGAAGCCAGGCCTGCCACCATCTTGGATTTCCAGCCTCTGGACAAGGGGAACTCTCTGTCCTTATTGGTTCTGAAGTGCTGTGACTGTGTTGATGGAGACTAGATACATCTCTGCTGTAGTGGGGCAGCTGTACTCTGCAAGGGCTGTTCTGCAGAGTCTGAAGATAGTTTTTTTTTTTAAATTAAAGTCCTTTTTATTATTTTTAATTATATGAAACTATGTTCGTGACTGCATGTGGCTATATATGAACATGAGGGCAGGTGCCTGTGGAGGCCAGAACTATCAGATCTCCTGGAGCTGGAGTTAGAGATGTTTGTGAGCCCCCCCCACCAATGTGCATTCTGGGAATGAACTCAGGTCCTCTGAACTTCAGAGCCATCTCTCCAGCCCCCTGAAGATAGTTTTGATTCTCACAACATAAAGGAAATGCTACATGGCATCTGATGGGTAGAAGCCCTGGCTGCCTGGGGACTATCCTATAAATGGACTGAATGCCTTCACAGCAAAGAGATACCTGGTTAAAATGCCAGTAGTACCAATGGTGAGAAGCCCTGCTGGGCAGTGATGGGCTGAAGGTGTGACTCAGTTGGTAGAGTGCTTACCTAACTTGCTTGAAGTCCTGGGTTTGATCTCAGCTCTGCAGAAACCAGGCCTGGTGGTACAGGCTTGTGATCCCAGTCCTCGAGGGTGGGAGTGGGGTAGGGGTGAGATGGGAGGGTGGGGGGTGAGATGGGGAGTGGGGAGGTAGTGGTGGGGGTGGAGGGGGTTGGGGTGGTGGTGGAAGCAGGAGCATAAGAAGCTTAAGGTCCTTCTCAGTGACATAGCGAGTTTGAGAACAGCCCGAATACATGTGACTTTGTCTTAAAACAAGTAAAATGATCAGGCAGCCAGATTAATGGTGGAATTTTCATTCTCTGACAAGACTCTGTCCACTAGATTCCTCCTTCCAGGGTTCTGCCATCCACTCTAGGATTGTCTGCAGGTCCTGACAGAACAATGTTGACCCTTGGGACACTGCAGATCTCAGGTCCATTACCAACAGGATGTACTTCCAAAGCCACATCATCAATCTAGGACCAAAGCAGGCCCTGCTGTGGATCAGGTTGGCATTGCCAGCCGATTGTATTGTTTCCTTTCTCGACTGAAGGACTCAGGCAGGCCCTTGTGACTCTGACCCCAATCTCCCATTCCAAGTCCTTAAGTTTGTAAAGTGTTGTAAGACAGACTCTCTGTGTGTGTTTAAAAAGGGGGGATCATGTGTGTGTGTGTGTGGGCTTGTGCCTTGAAAACCGCATATTCAAACCATCGCCTATTCCTGCACCTTATCCTGCCAATTACAATCTGCTTGGTGGTGTGAAACTGACAGCCGGCAGCAGTGATGGAGACAGGGGGCCAGTGCACAACGGCTTTGTGCATTCTCAGCTTCAGAGAGAATGTTCATCGGGGCGGACAGGCATGTAACTGGCAGGTTTAGGAATCAGTAAAAAACCAAGAGCTGGAAGTCCTAATTTATCGTCTGTTTCAATACAAGGCTAGACACAGGCTATTTAATATAATGCATTGTTTTCCAGTGGAGGAGAGTGGGAGTTATTGATGCATTACAAATGCAGGCAAATGCATCTTATAAGCCAAGGGGTAGGTAATAACAATTGCAGAAGACTAAATTTGACTTTAATCCCCTGAAGAATGGCATGCGTGCGGCTTAAAATGATAAAAGCTGGAGGGGTGGGGAGGGAGGAGAAAGAAGGGAGGGCACGAGGAAATCTGAGCGAGATGAGGTGTGGAGGCAGACAGAGATGGAGAGAGAAGGCAGAGATGACTTTTCTCGTGGGATTGTGCATTTCTTGGTTAGGAAATGGAAGGAAAAGATTAAAAGGATCTTGTTTAGGTAAGCAGCACCCAGCTTGGCAGGATGTTTTCTAGAGTCTGGAGTCATGTTTGGTAAAGCAGTTTGGGATGGTTTAAAGATCTTCCCTTAGATAACCAGGGAGGCAGAGAGAAAGAAAACTCTGGGTCCAAAAGTACATGTAGCCTGTTCAGTGTCCCCCTTCTGGGGTCTCTGGTAGCCTGGCCTCAGTGGTTGTACTGTCTGTGGGTTAGAACTCCTCATCATAGAGAATGATATCTCAGATATAGAGGTGCTCTGTAAATGCTGGCAGAGAGAGTGTGAGTGATGGAGATGCTAGGCTCCTTATTTCCAACTGAGCCACGAAAGTGACCTTAGAGTGAGCAAAATAGTCTTCTCCAGCAGGGTGTGGCGACATGCACCTTAATCTCAGCACTCAGGTAGAGGCAGAGGCAGAGGTAGATGTATCTCTGTGAGTTCAAGGCTACTCTGTTCTATACAGTGAGTTCCAGGCCACTCAAGGCTACATAGTTTGACTCTGTTTTACAAAACCAAAACTAAAAGCAACTGAAAATCTCCTCTCAACTCATACTGAGCCCCATTGTAACTGGCCAGGGTATTGAAATTCTAGATGAAAAGTCATATTATAGGGTATCTCAATCCTGGGCAGTCTACTCTTTGGTGGAATGGGTTCTAAAATCAGTCAATACTTATTGGGGGTATATGTTAACACACCCATATGCTCTCTCTTTAGGCTTGTATTCATCATAGGAGGGATCCATCATATTCCCTTTTAAAAGATGTAGAAACTGGGGTACAACTGATGGTAGGAGGAAGAGCACCCCAGATCTAGGTGTACACATTCTGCGGGCTGCATCCAGTCACTGAGGTTTCTTTTGAGTTGAGCAGAAGTTTGCTTTTCTTTGTACTACCATCCACTGAGTGGTCCCTGGTGATGCTGTGCCCGATGCTGGCTTTCCATTATCAACATGAGTCACATTTGCCTGGTTTATAGATGTGTTTGCAGGGCACCATCTGCCTTCCCTGGTGATCCAGGGACAAACAGAGAGCGAGAGAAGATTGGCACCAGAAGAACTTCCTAGAGCAGCTTTGGAACCGTGGCAGCCAAGTATATCCAGCTTGGGTCACGCAGCACAGAGTCCCTGGTCATAGCTGCCTGAAGTCACTGTCTGTGGGCCACTCAGAGATAAACAAATGGACTCACTGAGGAGAACACATGATGTGTGCTAAGAGAAGCCAGTGAGTTCACAACTAGAGGCTTAGCCCTCAGTCAACATCCACTGACTCTCTGATCTGACGATGCTCAGCCCAATTGCGGTACTGATACTGCCATTTCATGTCCCAAGAAGTGCATAGCCCACAGAGAAAATTCCTTTTATTTGGAAGAATGAACTTTACCATTTGCCTGTGACTTTGAGGTAAGTAGACCTCATAGCCTAGGGTCTTACTCCCTTGCAACTGGCATTTAGTTTTGTGTTTTGTGTCTCCTGAATCTTCACTCTTGAGGAATGAATGATAAGGCCATTGTTTAGTCCTGGTTTCCTTCTGGGAAGTGACCTCCTCTCTACAGGATAGACACGCACTTTTAGGATGCTTCAAAGACAGCCTAGTTAAATTCGAGCAAGTAAAATACAGAGAGTGCCCTGAACTGAGTAGATTATTTCCTTCTTTTACTGAGAACCCTTACTACGGGTGCCAACTTAATTCTGTTCATCATATAAACTTGGAAAATCAGAGGTTTCTTGTTCTCTCTTGTGACTCCCACACCCAATCTGTCTGAGTGAATTTGAGTCTCAAAGCATGTGTAAGGCTGGCTTATCTGACCTGAGCAGCTACAGGACCCCCTCATTGCTATTCTTGCCCCTAGCTCTCCATTCCTTTGATGAGTAGCAGTTTTTAAACTCTGCTCACCAAGACTTAGGTTTTCACAGACCAGTGTTAAGGCCCCACCCACCAGTGAAGGATCAAACAGAGACCGGATGAGGCTCTTGGGCCCTCATTATAATCCAGCCAGTTCTAAGTTCTCATTTTAAATATTTTTTAGAGGTCTGGAAAAACTGGAGAAGACTTAAAAAGAAACCGTCAAGGGACAACTCTATTTTTAAAATCTGTTTTCAGACTGTTGGGTGAGATTTCTCTTAAAGAAATCCGTGGCTCAGATTTCTGGAGGGTATTGTGTTAAGTGGAATAAGCCAGGCTTGGAAAGCAAAAAAAAAAAGAAAAAAAATCCACACATTCTCACTTACATATAGAGTCTCTAAGAAGGTGATTTCACAGGAAGATAGAATAGAATAGTGTTGGGAAGGAGAGTGGTTAGTGGAGAGGAAGAAGGTACAATTGGACAGGCAGGATAACCCTTGGTGCTCTATAGCACAGTAGGGTGACTGTGTTAGCAATTTCAGGACTAATTTGAAGGAATAAGTAGAGAGGCTTCTGCGTGTGTTTAACACAAAGAAGGGATACATGCTTGAGATAAAGATCACTGAAGATCACAGATTTTGTATACTAAATGTCGTATTGCACTCCACAAATATGTACAGTAAAAACCCCCAAACTCTTTAAAATGTATTGTGGTCATAAGATATCCTACAGGCTTGTATTCTGGATGATGAACACCTCACATGATGGGTGCTGTTTTGGGAGGTGGTGGAGAGTTTAGAAGATGTGGCTCAGTTGGAGTACACTTGGGACTTAGGCCTGGGGCTGTGTCTTGCCCTGGTTCCCTCGCTGTGTTTCTCTACTGTTTCTTATCTCCTGTGATGTAAATTCTTTTTCTGCTGCTTGTCTGCAATGAGCTAGAAAACTCTTCAATATACTGCTGCTATGACGCTTTGCCCAAGTAGGCTGCAGTCTCTAAACCATAGACTCAAACAAACCTCTCCCCGCCATGAGTAGCTTTGCTCTGGTGTCCTATCTTAGCGATGCAAAAGTCACCAACACCGCGGGGAGCAGAAATCTGTTGTTTTGACAAGGTCTTTTCCCAAATGAAAGAGACTACTGAGGAGGCTGTGAGGTGCAGGCTTAGTCTAGTCATGAAGGCTTTCCTAGCAGCTCCAGAGTGAGGCTTTGTTCATCCTAATGTGACTTTATTGATTCTCAGAGGCTAACAGGGCCTAGAACGCTGGGTGTCTTCCAAGCTGAGAGTGAAGAATAGTGAGTCTGAGGAGAATGAAGGGGAGGCTTGCCAGGCTCACTCTATTCCTTGGAAGCTTGTTATCAAGGCATCAGAAAGCCAGACACTGGAAGGGTTTGTGCTGAAGCTGAGCTTGACTAGGGAACTCTCTTGACACCCTCATTGCTCACCAGTGAAGGTCATTGCCTCCTGCTGTTGACGGGTGGATATGTTTCATGGAAGTTCACAGTGGGAAGTGATTTCTAGGGAAGTCTCACCCTGTTTGTGTTTTACAAACAAAACCCCAAGTTGACAAAATCTTGGTTCAAAGTAGACCTGGGGATGAAGGATTTGTGGCCCCACTGCCTGGTCCCTGGTGTGAGGAAGGGTCCCTTTAAACCAGGGTTAGGTGTGTGTTGCCTCCAGCTGTGACTGAGATGGCATTGCTGCTCTTCAGGAACGGGAACTTGAGCCTGGGAAGCTGTGATATCTGTTTGGGAGGATTTACTAATTTTGGTTTTCATGGATGTGACCAACACTGAGTGTGGTTACTGGGAACAAATGTGCCAGTGTGTGTGGAAGGTACCTAAAGTTCACTATCTGCATTCCGTCTATAGGGGTTCACATAGCTCAGCCTTACAGCAAATCCCATGTTCTTGACACTATGTCATAGCATTTAGGCACCATGAATTGTTATATAATTATGAGATATTACTATTATTTTGCTTATTGAGTGTGGAATTCCAGGTCTCAGGGAGGTTGTTTTGTAATG
The DNA here is from genome assembly GCA_004025045.1 of Sigmodon hispidus. Taxonomy (NCBI): domain Eukaryota; kingdom Metazoa; phylum Chordata; class Mammalia; order Rodentia; family Cricetidae; genus Sigmodon; species Sigmodon hispidus. The sequence continues at coordinate 27,154 of PVIH01009431.1, read as the reverse complement.
TTCTTGTTATTACATTTATTTACTTACTCGTATGTGTGTTTATAGGGTGTGTGTGTGTCCCTTGATGTGCACGTGGACACAGAGGAGAACTCTGTGGCTGGACTGAGTCTCTCTTTCTACCATGTGGATCCTGAGAATGGAATTCAGATTATCAGGCTTGGGAGCAGGTGCCTTTACCACTGAGCCGTCTCACCAGTCCAAGGGTCTGTTTAAAGAAATCAACTATACTATGCCTTTTCTCAAAGAAATTTAAACTGGTTCAGAATAAAGGACAGAACTAATAACATGCTACTGCGGTTTAAATGAGAAATGTTTCCCATAGGCTCATGCACTTAAGCGGTTGGTCCCCAGTTGGTGGCAGTGTTTAGGAACCTTCAGGAGTTGCAGCCTTACTGGAAGATGTAAAGCAAGGGAGGGCAGGCCTTGGGGCTTTATAGCCATGCTCTCCCTACTTCCTACTCTCTCTGATGTGTGGTTGAAATGTAACCAGTCAGCTTCTCACGTTTGTTGGCAGGCTTTCACTGCCGTTATGGTCTAACCCTCTGGAGCCATAAGCCAAAATACATTCTTCCTTCTATAAGTTGCTTTTGGTCATAGTGTTTTATCACAGCAACAGAAAGTAATTAATACGTATGCTAAGATTTTAATTCAATAATAAAATAATGAGAATAAAATTATTAAAAGAAGTGGGAAGGTCCTTGTAAGTCCAAAAGATACAGGCTGGATGCCTGCTGTCCTAACTCTAACAAGCCAGCTATGAGCATTTTCCCTAAACTCTGTTCTGTATTCTCATGTCGAAAGCAGCAACAAGAGAACTATTTATGCCACAGAAATGGCAAATGCTTGGAGAAGGGGGTTCTGTTTCCTCAGGACAGTTGCTTGAAAGACACTTATCAACACTGCCCAACTAACAAATGCCACTGCAAGTTAATGTGATGTACTTTTGGTATTTGGATCTTCTCTCCATAGTGGGCTGACTCTGGGCTCCCTGCTTTCATGGAGTGATGGCTTCCATTGTAACTTCTGATACACAGGTGACAGCATCAACTGTGGCTATGTTAGTCACTTGTCTTGTGCTATGACATCATAACTAACAGAAACAGCTGAAGGGAGGATAGGTTTAATTTGGCTCATGGTTTCAGTCCTTTATGGTGGGGAAGGTGTGGCAGTGGGGCTATCTAGCAGTTTGTAGTTGTTCACATAGTGTGGATCAGGGTGCAGAGAACATAGACCAGCACCAGGGATGATTATAATCATTGAAGACCTAATGACCTACTTCTGATAGTCAAATTCCACCTCCTGAAGATCCCATAGTCTCCCAAATAATACTAGAATCTGGAGACCAAGTATTCAAAATAGATGTCTATGAGCGACATCTTGGATTCAAGCCATAATAGTGAGTGAGTGGCTAAGGTGAGAGGCTTTGTATCAAAGATTCTTAGTTTTAAGCAACAAATCCATCTGCTTAAGTCTGCTTTGTGTAGCTATAAAAGGGACATCTGAGAAGAAGCAATTTAAAAGGGACACAGATTTATTTATCATGGTTCTAAACATTAAGTCCTAGATCAAAGAGCCCACATCTGGTTAAGGATCTTGTTCAATCATCCTGTGGTGTAAGGCAGAAGGGCAATATAGGGGTCACAGGAGAGAGCTGGAAGGGGCCCACTACTGTGACACTACATTCCTGTGACAGCAGCAGCCATCCATTAATGAAGGCAGAGCCCTCACAGCCTAATCACCACTTAGCAGTCTCATGTCCTAACAGTAGGACTTGAGTTTCTAACATACAAATTTTGGAGGCCATGTTCAAATCACAACGCCACTTGAGTTGACTTAAGCAGAGCCAAGAAAGTCATCTCCAAGGGCACAATGACAGAATGACTCCTGGGTTTCAAGACGGGCTGGAAGCAGTGACTGGAACACCCTCAAGCGGGAAGGCATCCTCTTTCTTCTCTATACGTCTCTCTTCCTCTTTGTTCTATTTCTCTCCTCCTTTTCTCTCTTATTAACCATTTTGGAGACAGAGTCTTGCTGTGGTTACTGAGATTAGCTTCAAGTTTGTAATCCTCTTGCCTCTGCCTCCTGAGACTATAGGTGTGCAAGGCCACCCTCATCTCATTTCCATATTCTCATTTTTTTCCCCTCTCTGGATATCTGCTATGGTTTTTCTCTCTAGACAACATTTTCTGGTCCTGCTTGCATTTGGACCCATTATGATGTACACAGTCTTGACCATGTTCCAGGTTAAGTACTAAAGGAAGCTAGTGAGAATTTCAGTTTCTTAGTAGACAGCATCTGACTGACTTTGCTTGGATCAAGTGGACATTCTTGGTCCAATCACATGTAGTTGAGGGGATGAAATCACTTGTCAGTGGTCCTCAGCAGGAATATTAGAACAATATCTGCTGAGGAAGGTCACGGCAAGAAAGGTAGGCAAATTGATCAAGGGGTCTCTTGTGTCAGGGTCCTCTGTGTGTGTGAGGGATGCAGGTGCCAGTGGGTGATAGGTCTCACTAGGTGTCAAATTCTGCTGAATCTCCTGTGTGAAAAAATGATGAGTATTAAAAAATGCTTAATTGTTGTTCTTAAGAAAATAACTAGAGTATTGCTCGCACCTCGACTCACTCCCTAATGCTCACTGTTCGGGGCTGGAGAGATGGCTCAGCGGTTAAGAGCACCTCTCTGCTCTTCCAGAGGACCCGGGTTCAATTCCCAGCACCCACATGGCACCTAATGTTCACTGTTCACATATCAGCTGTTCTAGGTGAAGAGAAAGGAGAATGGGGGAAATGGGTAGGAGAAAAGAATTAAAATTACAACACCAGAGAAAAAATATCCAGCAGTCCTGTTTTAGCCGAGAACAAATTCTGCTTGTCGACTCACTCAGACAACTGTTTTAGATTTGTACGTGGGCCTGTCTTGTTCTTTTGATCCAGGGTCCAGACACTCCACACAGGGAGCTTGTCCAGTGGTCATATCTAGGTATCATATAGATCCAAAGAGAGTCAGGATAGAATGTTCTGATGGCGGAGTTTTTCCACCAACCCTAGAAAGTCAAAGGGGCATTTGAGGCAGGAAAAAAAAAATGATTTGTGATCTAAGATCATATGTCCTTGAGATGCTTCTGGTCTTAATTTAGTCTTTGATGTAATTACACTGTTTTATTCAGGTCAGGGTGCAAGGGGAGCCTATCAAGGGCAGGAGAAAATCTGACAAGTTTGTTCTAACATGATGGGGGATGTGAGTTACCCCAGTCATCGGCCTCAGGGCTGCTGTTGGCAGGCAGGGCGTGTCAAAGGCTTCAGATTGGCAGTGTTTCTGCAGTGTGGGGAGGGAAGTGATTTCTATTTGGATTCGAAAATCACTTCCTGGCAAAAGCAACAAAATTGTAAGTTCCCAGTCCTCTTTTAGTCCTCTGGGGAACACAGCGGAGGGAGGCTGGGAGAGAGGGAGGAAAGGAGGGTCTGTGAACAGGGGTGGGGGGATGTCCAGTCCTGTGGTGATTTACAATGCAAAACCAGCACAAAAGCAAGTCCTTGCTCTTCTGTAAGTGTGTACTAGGTGAAGACTGAAAAGCTGACAGAAAGAGACAGATATTTTCTGAAATAAATTGTAAGCACAGCGACACCAGGATGCAACAATTCCAGCACAGAACGGCATGGAACAAGAACACAGCCTACCACACAGAGATTGGCAGAGAGGAGAAAATGAACCGTCCAGGACCAGACAAAGGCTGTGCTTTCTCACATCTGATTAAGGGCTTCCATCCATGCCTTAATGAGGAAAGATTGGAAGTTACTCCTTTGACATGGGTTTCCTGTTTAACCCTACACAGTATCTGTGCCCTTTTATCTGTGTGAAATAAACACCACCTACAATGGATGCATGAAACCATAGTTAGTACCACAGACTATAGAGATGATTTTTTTCCTTAGCAGACATACTTATGATCAAGTTTCAGATAGAATAATTGTAACAATACATTAGAACAAATGCCAGCATTATGACTCTTGCACTTTGGTGTCATTACTGAGTATGATAAGGATCATTTAAACATAAGTACTGAGAGACAAGCCAGTTGATCTGATTACTAAGGAAGTACTAAGACACTAAGGAGAGAGCAGTGTAGACAGGCTACATGCCTAGACTAAAGTCGGTTCGTATCCCAGGCATGAGTGTAGACGTTCATCACAAAACTAAACAAGGAGCAGGATTTAAACTTTAATTGGGCAGGGGGTATGGCCTTAGTTGATAGAGAACTTGTTTAGCATGCACAAGACCCCGGGTTCCATTCTCAGCACTACATAAACTGGATGTGGTGACTCATGCCTGTAATTCTAGCAACTTGGGAAGTGGAGACTGAAGGAACAGGAGTTCAAAGTCATCCTCAGCTACACATCAAGTTCAAGGCCAACCTGGACTATATGAGACCTATTTCAACAAGTAAATAACAACCTACTCCTCCACCCCACGCCCACCCACATCAAACACCTTGGGATTATTTTTGCTTCTGGAATCATCCATTCTTTCAGTTAATAGTTTTGAATCAGGATTCTCCATGAGTAACTGAAGCCATACTATATCATATATAGTTCTTTACATTTTAACATTACACTTGTGTATGTGTGTGTGTATGTATGTATGTGTATATGTATGTATGTGTGTATATGTGTGTGTATGTGTATATGTGTGTGTATGTGTGTGTAAGTGTGTGTTGTGTGTGTATGTGTATATGTGTGTATATGTGTATATGTATGTGTGTATATATGTGTGTGTATGTGTATGTATGTGTATGTGTATATATATGTGTGTGTGTATATGTGTGTGTATGTATGTGTGTGTATATGTGTGTGTATGTGTGTCTGTGTATGTGTGTATGTATGTGTGTATATGTATGTGTGTATATATGTGTGTATGTATGTGTATGTGTGTCTGTGTGTGTGAATGTGTGTGTATGTGTGTATGTGTATATGTGTGCTTATGTGTGCTTATGTGTGTGTATGTGTGTGTGTGTGTGTGTGTGCCCCACAGCAGAGGAGAAGTTGCAGGTCAGTTCTCTCTCCATCATGACGAAAGTTAGATTGTCAGGCTTGGGAACAAGCGCCTTTCCCCTCCAGCTGTCTCGACGCCCCTAACTTATTTAGGTTTTATTCCATATCGTACCACCATTGGTTCATATCTGTTGTATCCATGGTGACCTGACTCAGGGAGTCTCTTTGGAGGCTCTTACAGACCGATCTGAGAGCCCTGTTCATCTCCCTGACCTCTGCAGACAACACTGGAGTCCGAACACTGGCCTCATGGAAAATGGACTTAGCCTGGAGTATTTATGTGTCTCTGTCTTAAATCATGACTGTGATTCTCCAAGGAGCTGGTGCCTTCACTTTGGTCTCACTGCCTCTGTCTGTCTCCTGATACATTTCCCCTGGCTTGTTTGTAGGTATGTGCGTGGGCACTGCAAATCACTGTGTGTGTATGTGTGTTTTCCTCAATCATTCTCTTTCTTATGGTTTTTAGTAATTTTTTTATTTAAAAAGTTTTTTCTCATACTCTTCATTGCTCCCCCTCCTCCCCTCCTCCTAGCCCTCCCTCAGCCTCTCTCCCCCCCACCCCATCCCCTATTTGTCCCCTAGAGAGGGTATGGAGTCTCAGAGTGGGTCAGTTCAGTCTGGCATAGCGAGTTGAGGCAGGTCCAAGTCCTTCATCACAGTGTCAAGGCTGAGTTAGGTGTTCCTCTGTAGGGAATGGCTCCGAGATGTCAGTTCATGTACCAGGAATAAACTCTGGTTCTACTGCAAGAGGCTCCACAAACTTGCCACACTGCTTGACTGTCATCTACATTCAGAAGGTTTAGTTTCTTTCCATGAAGGTTCCTCAGCTGTCATTTCAGAGTCAGTGAACTCTCAATAGTTCAGGTCACCCATCCCTGTGGGTCTCCTCATGATCCTGATCCCTTTGCTCATATAATCTCTCCTCCCTCTCTTCAGCTGGACCAGGAGCTCGACCTGATGCTTAGCTGTGGATCTCCGCTTCTGCCTCCATCTGTTGCTGGATGAAGGTTCTATAATGAACATTACGGTGGACATTTATTTGATTATAGGGGAAATCTTGTTTAGTCACTCTCTCCACTACTGCTTGGAGTCCTAGCCTGGGACACCTTGTGGGTTCTTGGATGTTCCCCTGGCACCAGGTTTCTCTCTAACCCCTCAATGGCTCCCTCTATCAAGAAATCTATTTCTTTGCTCTCCCTCTGTTGCTCCTCCCTCTCAACCATCTCATTCTCCCATGATCTCTTCCCACCTCTCCTTGCTCACTCTCCCAAATGATCCCAATTTACTCAGGAGATCTTCCCTATTTCCCCTTCCCAGGGGGATCCATGAATGTCTCTCTTATGTTCCTCTTGTTACCGAGCTGCTCAGGGTTTGTGGGTTTGGAGAGTATCATCCTGAGTGAGGTAACACAGACCCAGAAAGATAGACATGGCATGTGCTCACTCATAAGTGGATTTTAGACATAAAGCAAAGGCTAACCAGCGTCAATCTTCAGATCTCTTTCTTATGTTTTTTTTTTTGAGACAGGGCCTATACATTAAACTTGGACCTTACCAATTTGTCTAGACTGGCTTTCCAGCAACCTTCAAGGATCCTTCTGTCTTCCCCTCTCTGATGCTGTGTCTGCCCAGCTTTTTAATGTGAGTTCTGGTGGTTGCATTTAGGTTCTTATGTTCATGTGGCAAGCACTTAACTGCTGGGCTAGTCATCTCATCCCCATCCCCCAGCTCTTTCTTGATGAATCTGAAGATTTCAACACTCAACACAAGAATGAGAAGTCATATGGTTCAAGACCTGAGTCCCTCACACAGCCCGCTCTGCACAGAAAGAAAGAGGGGACAGGGAGTTGAAAGGCAGATGTGTGTGTGCAAAGGGAGTTATGCAGGTTATTACTGGGCAACTATTTGGAACAAGGTAGGAATCACTTGTGAGGCTCAGGCAGAACAGCCTGGAGCAGGGGCTGGGAACTTTGTAGCCAGCTGTGGGCTAGCAGGGTCCTCTCTGAAGTGCATCCCTTTGTGTTTATAGATCGATTAGCCTTCCCACTTGTCGCGTTCTTTCCTCACAACATCTGTTTATAGGCCCTCGGGCAGAACAATTGCTCTGCTAACATGTGCCCTTGACAGGGACACTTCGTGACAGACATACTCCGTTACAACAGTTCCTGGAAACTGGTATGCCTGCCGGGTTGCCATGTGTTCACACACTTGACGTTTTCTTTTCTTTCTTATTTTTACATTTTTTTCTTGGCATGGTGCACTTGTGTGCATGAATGCATGCTTTTAATATGTGTTTGCACCTGTGCTGTGTATTGATGCACGCATGTATAATACATGTTTTTGTATGTGTCTGAGCATATCCATGAATAAGTGTGTGTGAACATGTGTGCACAAGCATGTGGAGGACAGAGGGAGGTCCCACCTTATCCATGACTTAGACTCTCCCAATCAAGTGCAGAGTTTTCTGTTAGTTTGCTCTGAGGATCTCTGGTAGACAGTTTTAGGGCTGGAATTGAAGATGGTTCACAGCACTTATAAGGCATAGGTGAGTTTACAGAGCTGTGGACTCTACTTCTCATGCCTAGATGGCAAAAATTTAACCAAGGAACCATTTACCCAGTCTGTGTGTGTGTGTGTGTGTGTGTGTGTGTGTGTGTGTGTGTACACATACACCTTAATACGGAGGACTAAGGAATGAGAAGATAGGTAATTCTAGGCAAATTTCCCAAGGACTCTGAACTGCCTTCCATTTTTAGTTAATTGCTTAGGAGCTTGACTTTAGGAATGCAGCATTGCTCCTGTTTGTAAAACTCTGACTCACCACCGGACCATTGGATCACAGCTCTATTTTGGCATCAACAAAGTAGAAAATTCCAGGCGATTTTCTGTGAATCCTTCATAGGTGTTAAAGTTTGAAAAATGCCCTCCAAAAGCATGGATACTGATGGATGGTTGGGTCCCCAACCTGTAGCACTATCAGAAGTTGGTGGACCCTTAGGAAAGGTGGGACCTAATGGAAGGAAGTTGAGTCACTGGGGGCTCACCCTTAAAAAGGACACTGGGACTCTGGCATCTTTCCTTTTTCTACTTCCTGACCACCATGAGGTGAGCAGCATGGCTCTGCCACATGCTCTTTGCCATGACAATCTACCTCATTAGAGGCCCCAAAGCAGGATGGACACCTCTGTAACCACTGGAAACAAACTAGGCTAAACTTTTTCTCTTTTTCTATCTATCTATCTATCTATCTATCTATCTATCTATCTATCTATCTATCATCTGAGACAAGGTTTCTCTGTGTAACAACTCTGGCTGTTCTGGAACTCACTCTGTAGATCAGGCTAGCCTCGAACTCACAGAGATCCACCTGCCCCAGCCTCCTGAGTGCTAGGATTAAATGCCTGTGCCATTACCACCTGGCCAAATCTTACCTCTTTTAAAGTTGAGAATCTTGGGTCTTTTGGCACAGCTATGGAAAGTGAGCATACACATAGCCAATGATGCTGTATTCTAGAGGGTAAGCACTTTTGGGAAAAGTCTAGACTCAATTTTCTGTGACATTTTCATAGATTCAAAAGGCAATTTCAGAGCATCATTTCCACTCTGGCAGTGTCTGTTACATGTAATGGAACTGCAGGCCAGATTCCCGTCTCCCTGCCCCCCTTCCCATTATACTCCTTCCTCTTTCTCATTGCCTTTGTCTAACATAGCTTGTCAAGCCTGCAATCTTAGACCTCTAGGCTCCTGTGCATACTGTTCAGAAATGATTCTATGCAGATTTGGATGTAATTAAACTTATTTTTCCTTAACAATGTGGTAAGATTGACATTTTAGCAACCTAAGTCTTTTTTTTTCTCCCCCCTGATAGATTTTTTTTTTTTATTCAGATAAAGCCTGTGTTATATTTTGAATGCTGGGAGAATAGATTTTTTTCATTTGGAGTTTGAGGCAATTAGAGCCACAAATTAATTTCTCACATTAAGAAGAATGTTTTGTCTTCCGATCTGCATCTGCTCAGACCCATTTCCAATCATTTGGAGGCTGCTATCCTAAACAGGAAGAGGAAGTACACATGCAGGGACAGAGGGAATCACTAATGGCTAATCAATAACTATGCAGTGTTTCAAAGCTCTAACGAGATGTGGCATGGGGCTGTGAAAAACCGGGGAACAATTAGTTGTGGTTTCACTTGCATACGGGGTTACCGGAAAGAACCAAAACGTATCATCGGCCATCAGTGCATATGTCTAGTCAAAGCCCAGAGTGAATTTACTCTGCTCATCTTCAGCTCTTCTCCAAAAACATCTCAGTATCTTTCGGGGTGTTAACATCTGCTGTTCATCAGAACTGGAGGCTTTCGTACTGATTCACTCCCTCATTCTCTGTTAGGGACAAGGGTGACCTGCTTACCCAGCATTCACTCTTGTCTTCTCTGTTGCTCCAACACTACCAGATTTAGCTTGAGATTGTTATTTTGAGATTGGGACAAAATACCCTCTACCCATTGCCCAAGTGGTGAGCCCTGATAGTTGAGAAGAATCGAGGTACGTCTGTCTTCTCTGCCACAGAGATTGCCTGAGAGGCCTCATCAGTGTGTGACCGGCTCTTATTTCCATCATTGCTTCAGGATGGTTGAAATAGTCTGCTGGCCTGGGAAAGAAACCCCTGACTTATGTTGAACAAGGTGGTACATAGGGGAAGTCTGGATATGTTGAGTCTATTTTATTCTATTGCTGGATCCTCAGTTACAGGGAGGAATCAGTTTTCTTTTCTGTTTTTTTTTTTTTTTTTTTTTTTTTTTTTTTTTTTTTTTTTTTTTTTTTTTTTTTTTTTTTTTTTTTGCCATTTTGTATGGAATGTTCTGGCAATCAAATCTCCTTAGTTAATATATCCTCTCAGCCACTCATTCTAGCTCTATCAATTATTGAATACTTCTTAAGTATAAATCCTTTGATTTCTTGGAGTTGCAGTAGGTAGTTTACTAGGTACTCAGTACCTTAGTTATTGGACTCAGATGTGTGTGTGTGTGTGTGTGTGTGTGTGTATGTTTGTGAGTATGGAGTCACTCGTGTGAGAGATTAACATAGGTTGTGTTTCTTAATCATCCCCCTTTTTTTGTTTGTTTTTGTTTTCTGAGACAGGGTCTCTCTGTGCAGCCTTGGTTGTCCTGGAACTCGCTATGTAGGCCAGGCTGACCTCAGCTTCACAGAGATCTACCTGCCTATGGCTCCCAAGTACTGGAATTAAAGGCATACACCACCACTGCCTGGCCCACTCCCTATTTCTTTGAGACAGGGTCTCTTACTGAATCTGGAGCCCTCCAACTGGCCGGACTGCCAGTGTGTTCCAAGGATCTGCCCGTTTCTACTTCCCTAGAACTGAGATTAAAAGCATGCTGCCACACCGAGTTTTTAATGTGCATTCTGGGGATCTGAACTCAGCCCCTTGAGTATCGGTCATCTTTCTCGTCTTTGGGTTATCAGGCTTCTGCACTCTCAGAAAATTTCTCAAAGTTAAAAGTACCACTTAAAAATTCAATTAAGCTGGGAGATAGCTTGACAAGTTCTTAACCAACTGAGATATCTCCCAGCTTAATTGAATTTTTGAGTGGTACTTTTAACTTTGAGAAATTTTTTGGGAGTGCAGAAGCCTGATGATCCAAAGACGAGAAAGATGACCGATACTTATAAAGCTTTCAGATACAGAGTATGTTATAGACCACAGAAGAGTCTTATGTGAATACGGCCTTTGCAGGATTTGCTTCCTTTAGTTTTCAAGCCTTGTCTTCTGTAACCCTTCTTGCACATCCCACATGGCACCCATGGCATGCTTCTTGCATTTTCTCAAGTTTCATATACTCTATGGCTTGGTATATTCTTTAATGCCCAAATATAATCTAATTCTTTTGTTTGGAAAAAAAAAAAAAGCTCCCATGATTCTTTCTGGAAAGACTCACTCTCCTGCAGTATTACTGGACTCATTAGGATGTGTTGATCTGCCATACTGGGACCAACAAGGCAGTACATGGGCTTGGGCAGGACCAGGGATGAGAAGAATTTGACCCGAGGCTCCTGACTCAGGTGTGTGCTGACACATGTAGGTATAAACAGGGCCCAGTAGATATCACAGATGAGGACTTGTTGGGTCAGGTCCAGAAAGTCCAGAAGACCTGAGAAGTCACCCAACAAGGGTCAAGAAAGTGGTACCAAGAGATGAGGAATAGAGGGCAGATTCTAAAGCCTCGGTTTACAGGTGTACATAGGCCTGACCTCACCATTGTTCTTTTTTGAGAAAGGGTTTCTCTGTGTAGCCCTGGCTGTCCTGGAACTTGCTGTTTAGACCAGGCTGGTCTTGAACACACAGAGATCTTCCCACCTCTGCCTCCTGAGTGCTGGGATTAAAGGTGTGCAACGACGATGTCCAGCTGTGGGACCATTGTTAATGGTAAGCAGATAGAGGCTAGGAATTAAAAATAGAACCATATCCCTGATTAGGGGTCACAGAGGGACATGAAAATTCAGGTCAACTTAGCACAGGGAATTCATGCTAACCTAGGAGAGACAGGTAAACAACCAGAATTATGTAGAAGAAAAGTTCTCAGACATTTTTGTTTTCAAAAGGAAATTGTGAGGCCTTGACCCTGACTTTAGCCTTAATTCTTGTGGGCCTGAGAATATGGGAATGTGGGGGATGGACAGGTAGGACTGGCCCCCAGCACAGCACAGACTCTGGGTCTGCTTCTTCTCTCTTATCTTCTTTGCAGTCTTTCTGACTATGTTCTGCCTTTGCTTGTGTTTTCCAGAATGTTCTTTGCACCTTGCCTTCTTGTCATGCCCCAGCTTGTCCTGGTCATCCATAGCATTGATTAGAACATTGTACTCTTAATTCTGTCTCCAATTTTTCTCTCTTCCCTCAACCTTGGGTTAAGTTCCACACTCCCTTTGTACCACGGGCACTTTGTGTTCTGCTGTGGGATTCACACTCTACCATGTTGTCATGTGTTCACGTTTCCAACCCACCAGAGGGTGAACTCTTAGAAGCCTGATGCTCTGGTCCTTCCAGCTTTGAAGCCATGGCTATGCCTTGTGCATTGGTTAACGAGCAGATGTGGAGTCCAGGCGCCACATGGGATACAGGAGAATGCAACCCACCATGCTTGATGAAGATGTCAAACACGATTACATAATCAATAGCTTCTTCCTTGGAACTGTTTTGGTGTGCACCATTTTTTAAAAGGGTAGATTTATGCAAATTACCAGCTCTGCTTCAAGTAACTATCTCCTTCACTAGACAGAAGAGTCTTTTAGGGGTGGGACAGACAGTATCCTCTGGGTTCTAGGAATCCGTGTCAGCACTTTATTTTTCCTTCTCTCTCTTCTCTCCTTCTGTTTCTTTTTCTCCCTCTGTAGTGGTTGGAATGAAATCGACCCTATAGCTGTGGCCGTTTGAATACTTGGTCCCAAGTTGGTAATGCTGTTTGTGAAGTATGACCTTGAGGGGATGTGTCACTGGAGGGGCTTTGAGATTTTAAATGTTCATACCACGTCTAGTTCATTCTTTCTGCTTCATGCTTGTGGGTTCAAGATGGTTCATGCTCATGGTTCAAGGCCCTCAGCTCCCTGCTCTGATCACGATGCCTTACTCTACCATCACGGATTCCCACCTTCTGAAACAATAAGCCCAAGTAAATTCTTCTTTCTGAGAGTTGTCTTGGTCATGGTGTTTATCACAGAACAGAAACGTAACTAATACAGTCTTCCTTTCTCTCCTTCACCCCTTTCTCTCTCTGTTTCATGCGTGTTTATTTGGATGAGCCCCTCAACACTGGTTTTAAATTCATTCTGCAGTCTAGATTAGCCTTGAACACATGGTGAGTCTCCTGCCTCAGTATCCTGAGTTATGGACATGAGCCTAAATCAGTGGCTTTGAACATTGCTATTAGTTGATTTTCAGTCTTCTGTCCTTGGGGTCAATATCTTTGCAATCTTCACTGTCTGTGACTGCATTTGGGATCATTTAGGAGACACACCATGTCTGGGCATGTCTGCAGGGGGAGAGGTTTAACTCGGGAGGGAAATCTCACCAGGAAAATGGGTGGCACCATCTCTAGGCTGGGTCCCCAGACTGAATAAGAAGGAGAAAACAAGCTGAACACCAGCATGATCTCTCTCTGCTTTCTGACTGTGGACACGATGTGACCAGCCAGCCACCTTACATTTCTGATGCCACACTTTTCCTGCCATGATGCACTGTGCTCTCAAATTGTGAGACAAAAATTAACATCCACCTTCTTGGGTGACCTTTGTCATGGTGGCAGGAAAGGGGGCCTAATATAACCTTTACCTGTACTGACTTCCTCTTCCTGCCAGGCTCACAGGAGCAGCACAGCTCCTCCATCGTCCTCTATTGCATCCTTGGACTTGAAGATGTCAGTGGATCTGGAGCTGGATCCTCAATCACAGACAGTTGGTGCATCTTTGCCATGGATAGATCAAGAGGCCTCCTTAAGGGCCCTTAAGCTTAGAGTCTGTTACTAAATAGGAAAACCAGGAACCAGAGACTAGAGTTGGCAGGAGCAGGCAAAAGGCCATGAAATATTCTGCACATTCAAAAGGACTTTCAATTGCTTGGGGGGGTGGGTCAAGGACTTGCTAGGGTTTGGGCTGGCCCAGAAACATCCCTGACTGGGAAAGAATTAGGAAATGATTGAGCATAAATTCGGTGGAATTATTCAGATCGTGCAAAGCTGTGTGGGAGTCCCCTCTAGAGCTGATCAGTTCAGCTGGAAATCGGAGTGTTTGAACTTGAAATACATACAGCTATCCAGTTTATTAATTCTCTTTCCTCTGGGGAGATAGCTGCTGTTCCCCTCCATAAAGTAGGCCTGAGTAAGGACTGAACGCTGGTGACAGGGGAGAGATGGCCTCATTCCCTAGGCCTCAAACATGCTGGATCCCAGAGTCTTAGCCGAAATGAAGTTAAGAACTGGTAAGCATCCGCGAGGACACTCTAAGTGCCTTGCTAGAAGTCATTCAGATAAATAGTCTGGAGGAGACCTTAGGTTACTACAGAGGATGTATTTATAGACCAAAAACTCTCTGCAGGTCATACAATGGCAGCTATCCATCCTCAAGGACTGGAAGTCTATGAATAGGGCCAAGGGAGATAATTAGACCAAGAAGACACTGAATCTTAGGGGCTGGAGAGATGGTTCCGTTGGCAAAGTGCTTGCTACCCAGCCATGAGTATGTAGATCTCATGAACCCATATAAAAAGCAGATATGGCAGTGTGTCTATAATCTGAGCTCTGGGGAAATGGAGACAGGAGGATTCCCAAAGCTCTCTGGATGGCCAGTCTAGCCAAAACTGGTTCACTGAGGGACTCTATCTTAAAAATAAGATAAATCACGATTGAGGGAGGGGCTGGAGATATGGCTCAGCAGTTAAAAGCACTTGCAGAGGACCCAGGTTTTGTTTCCGGCACCCACATGGCAGTTAATAGCCTGTGACTCCAATTATAGAAGGTCTTGTCCCTTTTTGGCCTCTGCAGGCCCTGCATGCTGTGGTTCACAGATATGCATGCAGACAAAAATACCACACACATAAAATAAAAACAAATAAATCTAAAACATAGTAACAATTGAGAAAGACACTTAGCATCTACCTCTGGTTTCTATAAATATATAAGCACATATTTACATGTACCACACACACACATGTATACACACATGGGGAAATGAGCATGTACACAAGTATACACAGGCTAATTCCTTCAGTTTCTTAGCTATGGGCTGACTATTGCTGTGTGCTAAGGGTGTATGTACTCACAATAAGCAGGCTTGGTGCTTGTGTTGTGTGTGCCCTGCCCGCCGCTTACTTCCTCCTCTCCTCCCTCCCTCTTTCACCAGACACAGGATCTGCTGGCATCCTGGTTTGAACTTTTCAGTCTCCAGAACTGTGAGAAGTCACCCCCCTCCACCCCCAGCCTAAAGGGAAATGCAAACAGAAGGAAAAATGGCGCTGCAATCTGCTATCTCAGGTCAACTGACTGTCAGCTTACTATCAGCTCCTCTGTCTTCCAAGGCATCAGTAAGAACTCTAAGGGCAAAGGTCTGCCCTGAGGTGAGCCTCTTAAAGCTTCCAGCTAAACTGGAGGTGAACTACAAAGACTTACTGACTTACTGCTTGAGGTCACCCCGATTTGCATGTGAAAACAGACAGATACCAAAATTAGACCTTGATTGTGTAATAGCAAATGCTAGGGACATTTGCCTCTCCCTGGGTTCCAGTTCTGTCGTTGAGGCTCCTTCTAACCCTAAAGCTGTTAGGATCCATACCCTCCCCTACAATTCTCTCTCTCCCTTTTTTTTTGTGTTTGAGACAGGGTCTCCTATAGCTTAAGATGCCCCCCAACATACTTTGTGGCCGAGGATGACCGTACACTTTTGGTCCTGCCTTTACTTCCTGACTGCTAGGATTACTGGCCTATGTCATCATGCTGGGTTTTATGTGGCGTCATCTAGATAACTTTAAATGCCATACTTCACTTTTTTAAAATTACATTTATTTATTTTTTATGAGTGGGAGTGTGCCACAGTGCTTGAAGGGAGGTCGGAGGACAATCTACAGATTCCTCTTTTCCTTCTACCTTGTGGGTCCCAGGGATAAACTTAGCCATGACCCAGTGCTCGCTGTGACACACTTCATTTCTTATTCTAGACTGAGTGTACTGAGTCTCCGTTTTGTAAAAAGAAGCTCATTCTCTTCTTGTCTTTCACCGCTGTTTCCTTCCTTCCCTTCAAGGATGGCTGCACTTCAGTAACCCTTTCAGATCTCCCCATGGCTTCTCTATATGTAGATTCTATAAGCTACAAACTGGTAAGCCTTGCATACATTGTTACGACCATAAAAACAGGTTGGCTGATGTGCAAACTCCTGACCTCGGCTGTATTCTTCTCTATGGACTCGCTAACATCATTACTACCGTGCTGTTCACTGGAGATGGTGACTTGTTCCTTAAACAGATTCTTTTGTCCGTATTCTTTATATTTTATGCATGGCATTTGCATACTCGAAGCCACGCTTTTCTCAAGATTAATTCCCAGAATGTTTGTGTCTCTGCCCTCCTGGGTGAGATTTGGTCCGTCTTCCAAGCCCCTTCCTTCACTCTCTGTTTGGTATCTTTGTTCTCTTCTAGGTTCCATCTTCAAGCAGTGTCTGAAAAGGGTTGGAATCTGTGGCTTTGAACAATGGCCGCTCAAAAGTGCCAACCTGGAAATAGAGTCCTGGGATGGAAATCATGCGTTCTTCTCAGTTTGCTTCTCTTCTGCCCCATGCCAGGCTGGTGAGTTTCTGTCCCTTTCTGGGCAATTTGTCATCGTTTCCTTCTTCCTTATATCTTTCCCGGTTCCTCATGCCTGCTGCTCTGAGGTTTCATGGTGTGTGTAGGTGAGGGGCCTTTTTTAAAAAAATATTTATTTTTATTTTATGTGAATTAGTGTTTTTCCTGCATGTATAACTATGTAAGGGTGTCAGATCTTGGAATTACAGACAGTTGTTAGCTGCCATGTGGATGCTGGGAATCGAACTTAGTTCCTCTGGAAGAACAGTCAGTGCTCTTAACCGCTGAGCCATCTTTCCAGCACCGGTGGGAGGCTTTCTATAGGTGGTTTCTGGAAACACTTTGGTCCTTCAGCTCCTTTACCATCTCTTTCTAAACACTTGTCTCTCTGATATTGGACATCAGGGTTTAATTACTTGCTCCTAAAAATTCTTTGATTATGTGTAAGAAATGACCTTAAATAACCCTGCATAATAAAAAACTCTTACTTTTCAAATATTTTCCTTCTTCTCAGAGAGATATTTTTATTTTTTACTTTAGTCCATCCATTGCACTTTAAATATGTCTGCAACTGCACAGTCAGCCTTTTTTTTTTAATCCAAAGAGTTCTTTCTTGATTGCTCATGACTTGCTTATTTATAGAATGTGATTTTTATTTCATTTTGTCTTTTTAGTTCTCTCCTGTGCATTAAAAGAATCTTTATTCTTCGAAGGAGTCTTTTTTGGTGGTTGATCTTTACACTTACTTGGTAAATATTAGATATTTTGCTCAAACAAAATACCATAACACTAAAGAAAATGATTTTGGAGTTCTGTGTGTGGGACAGGGGTGTTTTGCTGTCAGCCTCTGAATGGGTTGGGTGGTGAATGAGATGCTGAGCAGTGGCGGTGGTGTACCTCTTTCTGGGATCAAATGGAAACTTGAGATGGATGGGGGAACCCATATCTACCTACTCTAATTTTTCCACATGAGTTTTAATGTTGAGAACAATGAAATAGTGTGTTCATTTGTGAGGACACAGGTGTGTATAGATGTGCAAGCATGTGTATGTACATATGTATAGAGGCCTGTGATCACCTGATGGTGTCACTTCTTGGGTGCTGGTCACCTTATTTCCTCACTGACCTAGGACTTGCTATTTAGACTAGACAGGCCATTCAGTGAGCCCTAGGGATCTGTCTGCCTCTGATTTTCCTGTCCTGAAGGCATGGCTTATTAAATATGTGCTCTGAGATAAAACTCAGGTTCTTGTGCTGTACAGCAAACACTTTACTAGTTAAACCATTTCTTCAGCTAAACTAGATTTTGAACTTTATTTTTACTAAAAAAAAAATTAATTAATTGGTGGTTTGAAAGAGACATGTCCCTCATAGACTCATGTACTTGAATATTCATTGGTGCTGTTTGGGGAGGTTAAATAACCTTTAGGTGGTGGAGCCATGTTGGAGAAAATACGTCATTGAGAGCAGCTTTGAGAGTTCACACTTTTGCTCCACTTCCTGTTATTGCCCTCTGCTTCCTGTGTGCACAGGAAATGGGATTCTTCTGCTTCCTGCTCCCACTGTCTTGCCTTCCTTACCATTATGCCTCAGGACTGCAAGTAAAAATCAACCTTTTTTTCTTAAGTTACTTGTGGTCATATTTTTTACAGCAACAGAGAAGTAACAAAAACATCCTTTACTCATTAGGATGGATGCTATTTAAAAAAACGAAGCTAGGTGTGGTGATGCACACCTTTAGTCCTAGCACTTGGGAGGCAGAAGCAGGTGGATCTCTATTGAGTTTGCAGGTAGCCTGGTCTACATAGTGAGACCCTGTTTCAACAAACAAACAATCAAACAACAATTAAAACCTACCCAGAAAACAGTGAGTGTGGTGTTTAGGGCTGTAGAGAAATTATGAGCCTGGTACATTGGTGAGAATGTGAAATGGGTAGCTGCTATTGAAATCAGCGTGGCAATTCCTAAAAAAGAAAAAAAAAACCAAAAAACAGGAACACAAAATTGGCATGCAATTCAAATCTACTCATAGGTACATACCCCAGTTGAAATTAGCATCATGAAGAGATGTTTGTGCACATATGTTCATAGCAGAATTAGTCACAATAGCTAAAACATGGAAGTAATCCAAGTTTTGATCAACAGATTACTGATTAAACCAAATGTGGTATATTGTGATGATCTTCAAGTCAGAATGGGGCCATGTACACTGCACTGCAAATTGAGACCATTGTACATCAAAAGTGAATTCAGCTTATCCAGCCTATAAATACTAGAGCTTAGCAACACTCTGTATGTAGAGTGTTGGTTGTTTACTTGCATTATAACCTGGTTGACCAGGAATTATAGCTCGTGGCTACTACTCAGCATGGTGAAGAGAGTATTGGATTACATATCACTAGCCTGGAAAACAAAACAAAACAAAACAAAACAAAACAAAACAATCCTGAAATCCCAAAATCCTGTTCCTATCACTATTAAGATGAAATCTTAAGTCAGGGGCTGTTTATATGAACAGTAGAAAAGGTGGCATTGTCATGTGCTGCAGGTGGGCGGAGCTTGAGGACATTGTGCTACTTGAACTAGCCAATCACAAGAAAGTTATACTGTACTGCCCCACTTATGAAAGACATTTCGAGTAGTCAGAAATTACAGAGACAGATAGGAAGAAAGTGTTTGCCAAGGGCTAGGAAGAGAGAATTGAAAGTTATTGTTTAATGGATAGAGTTATGAATTTCCCAGATAAAAAGAGGGAAGGAGAAGAATGTCAGAGATGGTGCAGCAGTTGACATTGAACTATGTGCTTAAAAATGGTGACAATTATATATTTAAACATTTTTAGATTTATTTATTTAATTTATGTTGTGAGTGGTTTCCCACATATGTACCACTTGCACACCTGGTGTTCTTGGTCAGAAGATGGTGTTGGATACCCTAAAATTTGAGTTATAAATGGTTGTGAGTCACTATGTGGGTGCTGGGATTTAAATAGAGATCCTCTGCCAGAATTAGTGCTCTTAACTACTGAGCCATCTTGCCAGCCCCGACATAATGTATTTTTTACATTTATTTTGTATGCGTGTGTGTCTGTGTGTGTGTGTGTGTATATGTGGGAGGGGATGTGGGAGCATACACACATGTATGTAAAGGGCAGAAGATATCTTGAGTCGGTTGATGGTTGATTTCCCCCCTCCACCGTGATGCTCCCTGGGATTGAATTCAGACTAACGGATTTAGTAGAAATTTCCTTTACTCACTGGACTATCTCATGAAAGATAGTTTTGCCAGCCCAGGATGGGAACATTTTATGTTAAGTATATTTTACTCTATTTTTTTTCCAGGTTCATAATTTATTGTACAAATTGAGTATTACATGATGAGTTGACATCAGCTTCTTCAGGCAGGCATGGAACTTAACAGATGAGGTTAGACATTTAAACTCCGTTTATGTTGCTTTCACAGCTGGAGTTTTTTTAGGCCTTAACTTGAAGTATAAGACCAATAAAGCAATGCCTCCGTATGTGGCCAGTACACAATTCATTCTACCTGTGAGAGTATAAGAGTTGAAATACTTTTTAATACCAGTGAACTGGAACTGGGCATCACTTTCTGGACCAGCCATGGCTTCAATCCTTGGCCTAAATCACAAAATTCCGCAGCTGATGTCCTTCAACAAACCCAGCTATCAGCTTGGCCCGACCAGAAGACCTATTTTACTCTATTTAAAAAAAAAAAACTGGAAAAGGAGAGTTTCATCCAAGTTTCTGACCACAGAGCAGTCCTGGTTGCAGTTGGTTTGCTCACTGTAGGAGTGAGGAGCCGGAGTGGATTGTCTTGTGTTTATTACACAGGCATTTAACCAGCTCCCATGTGCTAAGACCACTCCCCACACCTGTGCAGAGTTTCCTGCATTCCCAGAGTGCAGACGAAAGTCTCTCAGGTCCTGCAGACCCCTTCACCTGTCCCCTAGGTCACCCGTCCTTTGTTTTCATTCACTGACCACTGCTTGTGTTCCTTTCTTC
This sequence comes from Sigmodon hispidus, assembly GCA_004025045.1. NCBI lineage: Eukaryota > Metazoa > Chordata > Mammalia > Rodentia > Cricetidae > Sigmodon > Sigmodon hispidus. Next base: position 6,741 of record PVIH01009431.1, on the reverse strand, counting down.
TGCCTAATCGTGACCAAATGCTAACAGAACAGCTTTAAAGGAAGAGTTACTTTGGTTCACAGTTTCATAGATTTCAGCCCATGGTCCTCTGGTTCAATCTGCTTCCTGGTGATACAAAGTATTTTGGTGGGAGTATATGGAGGAGGAGGCTTGAGGAGGCTGTTCTCATGGCAGGCAGGAGAGAAGCATATAGAAGTTGCAAGTGAGGAAGGAACTGGGTACCACGTGTAGTCTTTGCCCAGCCCCTTCAGCTCAGCCCCATGGTCATTGGCAGATATTGGATCTCTGCTAATTCTGTCTTACCCTTTCTTAATTTTGCAGAACCTCTTTCCAAAGTGCCACCAACTGGGGACTTAGAATTCAATACATGTGCCTGTCAGGCCTTTGGTATTCAAACTAGAATTTCATTGTATCATTTGCATGTGTCTTCCAGCCACTCTTGGTACTCTTCTGAAAGGGAAGAAAATAGCCATATGCGCTGGTCTCTTCTCCAACTGTCCAACCATCGTAGGTGTGAGCTTTCTGTAGAAATGATTCTTTGGATTTTCAGCTGATCCTGAATGCAAAAATGTTGGTTTATTTTATATTCTTTTACTCAAGGACTAGAAGGAATCTTATTCTCTAGCAAATAAATCCCCAGATCTTCTAGGTGGAAATGTGGACTTTAATTAATAAACTCCACCTCATATTTGTATCAGTCATAGTTCATCCAAAGAAGCAAAGCCACTAGGTATTTGTGTATTTAATTATTGTGCAGAATTGACCTTGCATAACAGTGGGTGATGTTTGGTCTTGGAACAGGTATATAAATGTGAAGTCTAGAAGAGTCAGGACAAGAGGGTACCAGAGGTCTGAGCTGATATCCGTGGAGATGGGCCAGATCTATGCTAGCTCTTGTTGCCTTTGACTTTGTGGTCTAGCTCTCCCACAGGAGAAACAAGTGTGCTTTGTCACAGAGTTAAGCATACATCTTTTCAGAATTTAGAGAAGCTGGATGAAGATCTGAGGGAGGGCTGAACAGCCCAGACTGACTGCTGTCCCGTGATACCACCTGAACCAGCAGGTAAGTGATGATGAGTGGGAATGGACTGGTCCCCTGCAGCAGCCTGACAAACGCAAGGCTCCACCTCCTCCATCTGGGCACACACTCCATCTGTGAGCTTACAGAGAAAGGGATTATAACAACCAGCTTAGACTGGTCACACTGGCGCATTACAGAGACTTCCAGAAAAGAAAAATTGCACTTAGAGAGATGACATACATTATTGGAAGCTTGATAAGTTTTTTTAGTGGCAGAACTTAGATGAAAAGCCAGGATTCCTGATTCCAGATCCCAGTATCTTTTAAAACTTTCATCCCTATCCTAGAGATGATACACTCTTTGTAAAGACAATTTAAATAACAGAAAAATGAAGGCAACAGTGCCCAACTATTCCTGGTACCTTAGCTTATCTTCTCCTGTCCTTTCTCTAGGCATACGTTTATTTGGAGAAGCATGCTACATATGTATACAGATATATTTTGATATGCGTTAAAATTTTTATCAGCATACTAATTCACTTAATTATTTGTTTTTAAAGCCTCAGCAATGATAACATTGAACTGAGCCTGGGGGCATAGGCCAATAATCACAGCTACTGGGGAAGCAGAGGCAGAAGGACCACAAGTTCCAGGGTCATTTGATCTCTAGAATGAGTTCAAAGCCAACTGGGTGACTTAGTGAGACCCTATGTCAAAGTGAAAGGCTGGGCTATGTAGTTTGGTGGTAGGTGCTTCCCTAGCATGCACGGGGCCCTGGTTAAATCTCCAAGAGAGAAAACAGTGCAAAAAGAAATAGACAGTAACTGGGAAGCTGAGGCAGGAGAGTTTGAGGTCAGCTGACACAAAGACCCTGTATCATCAGAAAAGCAAGTAAAAACAAAAGACACAACGGCAGCTGCTGCTATTTTGTGTTTCAGTAATATAAATAATGCTACTCGCCCTTGTATGTACATTCTAATTCTTATCTTATCACCAGCATCTAAAAACTGCAAGCATTTATTCTGAAATTTACTCTCACCAAAGATTATACTAATTTATCTGAAGTGCACAAGAATATCTGTCTTTCCAAATCTTGACGTCGATGGGTAGTGTCTTTCAAATACCTTTCTTAACAAATTTTATTTTTCATTGTTTCACTTTGTATTGCTTTGATTACTTGAGAGGGTAAAATTTTCACCTGTTTTCAAATCACTAATACTTAATTTCAGCAAACAGTATGTTATCCACTTAACCAATTTAGTGCCTTATTTATTTTTTTGTATAATTCTTTGCTGTATTAAACTCTTGTCATTTTGTTGCAGGTGTGTGTGTGTGTGTGTGTGTGTGTGTTGCTTCTTTCTGAGCAAGTCAGCACTCTTGAGTCATAACCAGAACAAAAGACTCCCGGGAACAGAAGCAGCAGCCATGTGGAGGGTGAGGACAGGCTGACATTTAGAAATATTCTGGTCAAGAGCCCCAGTTGTTGTTTGTTTAGTGAGAATGCTGGTGTGAAGCCCAGCTGAGTCATGAGGTTTTACAGATAACTCTTGAGCTGATGAGCAAGGCCAGGTAGGGTACATAAGAAGACAAAGAGGCAAATGCTCCTGGCTTCTGGTTAGGGGTGGTGATGGAAACTGTTTGGGAGAGTGAATCTGGCATCTCAGAGTTCATTCATAGTCAAGTGCTACACTTGGATTAGAACCCCCCCTTTTTTCTGAAAAAAATTGAGAGAACAAATGGATTTCATTCCATTCTCTAAAACAAAGGCAGTTTCTTGGAAACACTACTCTGACACACAATGTACAAGGATCCTGAAGATGTAAATTGGAAGGGAGTAGTCATTTCCCTTTTCAATATACAGGGAGCAGCACATATGGGAAGGTATACTTGGATATGGGCTTTACTCTGGAAAAACAAATACATTCCTCACGTATTGATTAAGAATGTATAGGACACAAATTTTCTTTAATGTGTGATGAAATATGAATGAAGAATTGTGTCTTCTCTTATTTTCTATTGTCTATGTCACTGTAGTTTTGCAAAATGATTTAAACATTTTAATATATGTGTTTGTGTCTGTTACATGTATGCAGGTGTTCACAGAGGCCAGAAGAGGGCGGCAGAGTCCCTGCAGCTGGAGTTGCCGGCAGTTCTGAGGCTTCTCATATGGGTGCTAGGAAGCAGGTCTTCTCCAAGAACTGTAAGTGTTCTTAACTGCAGAGCTATCTTTCCAGGCCCAGACTATGCATTTTGTCAAAGAATCCCGTGACTGTGTTCACACAGGTGCCCTTTTCAAGACAGTTTTCAAGATTTACTTGAAATCTGAGGGCTGGAGAGTTAGTTCCATAGTTGAGTACACTTGTTCTTATGTTTTGAGATACTGCATATACCCATGTGGCTGATGGATGGAGAAGGATGGGGGCCCCTTACCCCATGCAGGTGTGGTTCCTGGTGGCCATGGAGACACTTAGACTGGGCCTGTATGGAAAGACTTTATGATTATGGAGAGAGGGAGAAGAGATAGATGTATGGCTATAGATAGAAATGGATAAACAGACAGACAGATGGGGAATGCGTATGTTTGTGGGTCAGAGATGCTCGACCTCTGGCAGGGTGAAAGAGGGAAGGACAAGAGGGTTGGGTCGAAGGTGGGTCTCCTTAAATGGAGGTTGATGTCAGAACTCTGGCCAGGGCTTCAGGAAGTGGGACAGAGTCCTAACAATTCTTGCAGAGGACCCAGGTTAGAATCCTAGCACCCATACATTGGTTTACAACCGTCTGTAACTCCAGTTCCATGGGACCCTAAGACCTCTTCTGAGCTCCACAGGTACCAGACACACATGTAGTGTGCATGTACACACACTGGAAAAAACATTCATATACACAAAATAATAAAAAAAATTTATTTTAGAAAAAGCTGAGCTATCAAGCTGGACCTTCAGCCCTGGTGTAAGGCAGGATGCTGGTAGTCAGCTCTCTGTCTCTGGTGGCTGCTGGTGTTCATTTATTTGTGTCTCATTTCATCCCATAAAGGGGTTGATCTTTCCTGGCTTTGCTCTGCTGCCTCCTTTAGTGGGAATAATTCCCTTTCTTCTCTTCTCCATCTGCTGAGCTTCTATGCATACTCGGAGAGCCAACTCGATTATCACCAGCTCTGTGAAGCCTTTCCAACCCACCAAGGCAGAATCAATCCACCCTTCCTAAGCTTGTCCTGCCATCACATTAGGATTGATAATAGTTTCACCCAGATTGCAAGTCCCCTGAGCTCTCCTTGTATGTCCTCAGTACGTAGCCCAGAGTTGACCACGCATACATAAGGGACAGCAGAATAGGCTTCTCTCTGAGCATACCTTCTGTTTTCTTTCTGTGTTTCTACACAGAGACTCTGAAGGCAACACATCAGGCCTGCCTATGCTCTCCATTCTACCCTTTCTGGAGAACAACACCTTAGCATGAATAGGCTCTTTCTTTAGTCAGCCTGTCTCCACCATGGATGCAATCTCCTTCACTGGGTGGATGATTCTGACTCAGGGGAGAAGCCTCCAATGAGTTCATGGTGCCCTGATTCCAAGCCAGCTGTTATCGGCAATAAGTCTGCCTGTCACTCTCCGTCTGGCTGCAAGTCTCTCAATTGGTTCCTGACTCAGGAATGGAAGAGATGTATTATATGTATTATCTATTGCTCCCCCGCCAAGCCCCCAACACCTGACATTTGTGTAATGCCTTCTAGTTTACAAAACACTTCCACATCTGATATTTCAAGGGCTGTAAATAAGGCACACTAGTGCTGTGGAGGGCTGGGAGGGGTGATTCATTTCAGTTCAGAAGCTGGGGGATGCTTCACAGGCCTGTCGGTGGGGCCTTAAAATTTTTCTTTCTTTAAAGCACAAATAGGCTGGTAGGTTTGGACTCGGCCCCTTTTAAAGCCTTGTTATAAAAAGATCAGAATCCAAAGAGGGTTTTGTCCCTTTCAGTCACAGCATCTGCCTCACCCATCATCCAGTATATGTGTTTCTGGTCTGCAGATCCCGCACGGCTTCCTATTTCTGACGTCATTGTTTACACCACGGTCTTCCTAAATCTTACCAGGAGACCCTGGCTTCTCAGTCTCGTTGGACACCTCACTGTGACATGAACTGTTTGTGGTCCTGTGCTCTGGCCAGCCATTCCTTCTCCACATCAGATGGTCAGGCACAGGTAACAGCTTTTGAGTGCCAATACTGTGCAACCAATGTTAGAAGCTGGGTGGGACTCTGTGCTGGGTTCCAGCCAAAGCCTCATGACTCTAGAGAGTTATCTCCGGGGCACAAACAGGCAGACTTTGTAGTCAGTATTGATTTTCCTAGGACATAAGTCCACCAAGAGGTGTGCAAAAAGGCATTTGCAGACAAATGGCTTCCACAGAAGTGCTGGATGCTAATTGGCATTGTTTTTTAAGATGTCAGATATGCTCTGAATTTCAACGCAGAGAGAGAGAAAAAATTGAAAGTAAAACTGAATTGCTAAGTAGAAATGAGTCAATTTAAATCCGAAGCTTGTCCTGAGCAAGGGTAAAATAACAAACTAGGTGTGTGATTAAAAAAAAAAAAGAAATCTAATATTTATAAGGAGTTCGACATCTAAGGGAAGATAAATTGCACTTGAGAGGAAATGCTACATTAGACAAATTTTATCTTGACACTGAACCCTTTAAAATGCCTGTAGAATTTGTCGTGTACATCTGCTGTAGCCCACATACCAGTCTGTCCCTGGTAGTAACTGAGGGTTATTTTGCTGAGAAAAATCTGTTTGACTTTAGAAGCTGGAAGACAGGAGAGGAAAAGCTCAGAGATTGGAATCTAAATGAGTAATAGAAAAATTTTCAAAATGCCACCAGAGCAGGGAAAAGATGAAGTCAAGTCTGCATTAGCCGACACTTCCTTTCACATCCGCAGGGCTCTGTGGTCTCTAAACTCACTGTCTGCTTCCACATCAACCAAATCTGTTTGGAATCACAATATCAAACAGGACAAAGGCAACCAACCCAGTGGAGCTGCACTGTTGGGAGATGGGGAGATGTGGTCCTGCTTTGTGTGGGACCTGAGCTCCTACATAGTCCCAGATAATACCTGAAGAGGTGGGGAGGACTCTGTTACTCTGTTGCTAACTTGAGAGTGAGGGGGTCTGGGCTAGTAGGGAATTTGATGGTTAATTTGTGTCAGCTTTCCTGGGCCCAGATTAGCTGGCAAGGCATTGTTTCTGGGTGTGCTGGGAGATGTTTCTGGAAGAGATTGGCCTATTGAGTAAAAAGGATTCATATTCACTGATGTGGCAGAGCATCATTCAGCATGTTGAGGTCCTGGTGTAACAAAGATGCAGAGGAAGGATGGCTTTGTTTTCTCTTCTGGAGCTTGAATGTCCATCTTTTCTGGTCCTCAAATATTGGCACTTTGTAGGGCGCGGTTTGCCTTTGCACAACTCGCCGGAACATTCTATTGCCGCTTATGCTAATTAGGCATCGAGTAGTGACCAATCCGATGTGCTTATGCTAATTAGGCATTGAGAAAGGACCTATCCAATGCGATTCTCAAATATGTTAATGAGCCATTATATTGGGCCAATCACCAGCCATATGCTAATGAGTATTACTTTGAACCAATCACCAGCCATATGTTAATGAGGCATTGTGATGGGCACCAATAACGCGCCAGGCTTCCCTATATAAGCAGGCTGAATCTCAGG
>PVIH01009430.1:44284-82543 GCA_004025045.1 Sigmodon hispidus | reverse complement strand
AGTTCTGGACTGTTCACATTGTGTGGAGTTTCAGCATTCCCCGTCGTTGGGAATTAACCCCCGGGGTTTGCTTCCTCTTAAAGTTTGGCAAATGGATGTGACACATTTTTCTGAATTTGGCAACCTCAAATATGTGCACGTGTCAATTGACACCTGTTCTGGTATTATCTATGCCACCGCCCTAAATGGAGAGAAAGGGTGTAATGTTATCGCTCACTGCCTTGAGGTATGGGCAGCCTGGGGAAAACCAATTCAGTTTAAGACTGATAATGGCCCAGGATATACTGGATGTCAATTTACAACCTTCTGTGCACAGATGGGAGTACAACTGATCCATGGCCTGCCTTATAACCCCCAAGGGCAAGGCATAGTGGAAAGAGCTCACCGCACACTCAAGGAGTGCCTTATTAAACAGAAAGGGGGAATAGGCCATGGCCGCACCTCAAAGGAAAGACTTTCCCTAGCTCTCTTTACTCTTAATTTTCTAAATTTGGATGCCCATGGGGCTGCGGCAGCACACCGGCACGCCAATCCAGGCACTATGCAGAAAGGACTGGTGAAATGGAAAGACATCCTCACAGGCCGCTGGTGTGACCCGGATCCTGTTTTGACATGGGCGAGAGGGTCTGTTTGTGTTTTCCCTCAGGATAGAAATGATCCAGTTTGGGTACCGGAGCGTCTGACCAGGAAGATTCAATCGGGAAAGGTAAATGAGGCTGGGGAGCAAGCAGACGATGCAGAAGCTCCTGTTGCTGGCCCTGATGGTGCAGATAAGTGCTTGCCATAATTGCAGCCATCTCATTGGCTGCAATAGGAGCCGCAAGCCATATTGTGCAGATTGCGCAGACTTTGAATGCGGTCTCGGCTAATGTAGTACAGGCCCTAGACATACAAAAGAATCTTATTGCCCAGTTAAAAGGGGGCTTGATGCTTATTAATCAAAGGATCGACCTGGTCCAAGAGTAGAATGATACTCTTTGGCAGTTGGCCGAGCATGGCTGTGAATGGAAGTTTCCAGAATTATGTGGGACTAGTGTACAATATCAGAACTTTATTCATGCTGTAAATCTGTCTAAACAGTTGTCAAGTTATCTTTTAGGAAACTGGATTGGTGAATTCGAAAACTTGACGGCCCAGCTGAGAGTGACCATGGTGATCGTGAATTCTACCGGAGTGAATGAGGACCTGGCAGAAGGACTGGCGTCCTGGTTCTCCACCACTGTGGATCACCAGAAAGAGTGGGTGGGAATGGGAGCTCTGGCGAGCCTGATGGTGCTGATATTCCTAGTTTGCCTGTGGTGCATTTGCCGTGTTAGGTTCCTTCAGTGTCGCGATGCAGGCACGGTTGTCCAAGCATTTTTCAGCCATTGGAGTCGATCAATCCCCCTAAGCTTGCTTGGCCTCCCTAAAGGAGAAGCCTTAAGAATGTTTTGCAGGATGTGAGGCTTAGCACTGCACATGAGTACTCTGGCTTATGGGAACTCATGAGGAGTATGTCTGGTTGCACGCAGGTTGACACCCAACTGCCTGCCTCTGTGAAAAGGGTGTCGGACAGGTCAGGGATTGTCTGGGTGGATGACACCCGGAGCGATACTTGTACATGTTCCTTTTGCACTTCAGAGACTAGACCTCTGCTTCTGCCTGCCTTTTTTAATAAAGAAGGGGGAACTGTAGGGAGCTGATTGTACCGCGCCCTAAAGATCGCGCTGGTTTCCGCCTTCAGCCCTCCCGAGGAACAACTCCTTTTTTGGCTGTAGGCAAGGATGGTGGCTTGCTTCCGCGTCCTAGGACCTATGGGCGATGTCCACGTAGCTTACTGGGGTTGGAGGCCCAGAGGGTATTTAGCCACGAGCGGGCTTCCCCCCGGGGTCAGAAGATTCAGAAGATTGTTCAAAGGTCCTCCTGAATAAACGGCTGGAGAGAAGAATCCTGAGTCGCGTTCTTCCTTGCTGGCGAGGTTGGGCGCGACACTAACCCACGATTCTTGTTTAGCCATGCGGCTTGGTACCTTTTCTCAGAGCACCATAGCTGCCCTCTTGCCTCTGTGTCGGCTGGTTTCTCTGCTGTTATCTCTCTGGTTTCTCTGCTCTGCTCTTCCTATTCCCAGAGTTTTCTTAGTCTGGTAGCTCTGCCCACACTTCCTGTCTACCTCTGGCTAATCAGCTTTTAATTGAACCAGTAGGAGGGACAAATATTTACAATGTAACGACATAATCCCAGTACAGCGGTACCTCATACAAATAAGAACCAATAAACTGGCAAGAGGGTAAGGGAGGTAAGGATGCCTGGCGCCAAGTATGATGCCCATCAGGGGAAGAAGAAGAACTCAATCCTGTGTGTTAGCCTCCGACTACCAGCCAAGCACTGCAGCACACACATAACCCTTCCCTATAAATAAATATAAGATATATATTTTAAATGGAGACCCATAGACCAGCCATCTTTTCATTGCTACCTCCATAACAAGCCTGGTTGCCTTTCAATGTCTTCCCCAAAGGGCAAGACAATAAAAGGACATTGTGGAAAAATGAAATCTTATGTAGTAATTGCCTTTTGTAAAAGTCTGCCTCATTTCTCAGCTTGGATCTCCACCCTAATTTGCATTTGGATTGGGAAAATCAATACCATGTGATAAGTATTTGGTTTTCAAAATCTGATAACATGCAAATGTGCTTTCCTATTTCCCAACTTCTTTCTCTATCCCTAACCTTTGCATCCCCAACAAAGTAGAAATAAGTAAACAAAGACAAAGACATGGCTGTGGATTTCTCAAAGGCATGTCCTCCGGAATCTGCTAGAAGTTTTTGACATTATAGATGCTGTGCCTGCCACTTTGCCTTCAATACTTTTTGAGGTGGAAGGGGCTGAGAGTTTAGATAACTTGAAGGACTATCCTTGGGAAGGGAAGCCAACTCAAGCATGGTCCTGCATGCCTGTAATCCCAACACTCAAGAGGAAGAGAAGAGACAGAAGAGTCTTGAATTCAAAGCCAGTTTGAGCTACATAGCAAGACCATAACCAAACAAGATTGGGTAAATTGACCAGAATTCAGTCCCCACCACATAAATTTAGAAAAGCCAGATGTGATTGATGGCTCATGCTTGTAATCCCAATGCTAAGGATGTAGAGACAGGCAAATCTCTGGGGCTTGCTGGTCAGCCAGCCTATGTGAGAGCCAAAATTACATTTTAAGTTTTAATTACTATGCTTAAGAGAACCATGAACCAAAAATGATCTGCAAGCCTCTTGCCCAAGGACTGATAGTTCCCAAAATGCTGAAGGCTATTGTTTATAGAGATAACAAGCACATATATTTTTCACTCCTCTAAACAAGTTTAGCACACACACAAATCTAAATCTAGGTTTAATGTATCCAACAAAACATAATCCCATATTTGAGCACCCACCTGAGTGACCTGTGGCTACCCCAACTCACTCTTGGCCCAGAGCCCTGCCTGTGTCCTGCCCCTTTGATAACAACAGAGATAAAAGAAGGCCTTAGGGGAGAATATCCAGCACAATCTTTGATTTGGAATATGTGAGCATGGACACAGATAGTTAGTCACAGGAGCCTATGATAGTTATATTTTTTGGTGTGTGTGTTGTGTATATGCCTGTGTGTATGTTTGTTTACATAAATATGGGTGCTTGTATGGGTGTGGGTAGGTGTGCATATGTGTTGCACATGCATGAGGAAGCCACAGGTTGATGAAGCAGAGTCTCTCACTGAACCTGAAGCTTAACAATTCCACAAGTCTAGACAGTCAGCTTACCCTGGGTAGCCTGTCTCCACCTTTCATGTACTAAGATTATGGGCAAGCTCACATGCCCACCCTACGTGTGCATCAGGATCTGAACTCATTTTTTTATACTTGCACAGCAAGGGCTTCCCCACTGACCCATTTCCCCTCTCCAGTGATAGTCAATCTTGCCTGTCAACTTGAATGGATTGAGAGTCACCCAGAAGATTTGTAAAACATACTTCTGAGTGTCTATGAGGTTGCTTTCAAAGCCATTTAAATTGGAGAAGCTCTGATCTAATCAGTGATTTCATTCTTTGGTCATTTAAAACTTGGAGAGACTATTGGAAGATGGTGGAACTGTTTGAGGTAGGCCCTGGTTGGAGGAAGTCAGTCACTGGGGACTCTTCCTGTTCTTTCACCCAGATTCTTGTCAGCCATAATGTGAGCTGCTCTCTTGGCTTCCCATCAATGTCGAAGTGAAAGAACTCTTCTGTGGCACCCGTCACTGTGAAGCCTTGCCTTGCCACAGGCCCAGCGCCAAAGGCTATGAATTGAGATTTCTGAAAAATTTAAGTCAAAATAAACCTTTACGAAGTTGTTTATGCCAAATGTCCTGTCATGGTGATGAGAAAAACTGATTCTGAAATGGACTCCAGGATACGGTACTCTTCTCTTTCCCACAGGGTCTTCTGCAGTGCCTATGAATTGGAGGGCATCTAAATTACATCTTGATAAAACTTCTTTCTTTCTATATATGCATTTAGATCTATATATGCATGTGTGTATCAACATCTGCTGTATAGATGCGTGTATGTGTGTGTGTGTGTGTGTGTGTGTGTGCATGCACGCGCACACAGAGGCCAGAAAAGGATGTCAGGTGTCCTTCTGTCCCTCTCCACCTTATTCCCTTGAGGCAAGGTCTCTCGCTGAGTCACCATTATCTTCCCATCTCTGCCCTCCCACAGCCCCGGGATTACAGGAGCACATGACCCCCACACCCAACCTTTACTTTTATATATATTTTTAAAAAATATTTTGTGGGAGATGGTGTTGGAGAAGCGGCTCGGCAACCTAGAGCACTTGTTCTTGTAGAGAACCTAGGCTTCATTTCAGCACCATATGGTAGCTCACAATCTATAACTCTGATTCCATGGTTCTGCTGCCTGCTTCTGGCCTCCACCAGCCATTACACATGTACATGGTCACAGATATATGTGTAGACAAAACACAAGCGTACACAGAGAATAATCTTTTAAAAAAGAATATCCTGGGGCTGGAGAGATTGCTCAGTGGTTAGGAGCACCATCTGCTCTTCTAGAGGACCAGGGTTCGATTCCCAGCACCCACATGGCAGCTAACAACTGTCTGTAGTTCCAGTTCCAGGCAAACACCAAGGCAAATAAATAAATAAATAAAGTTTAAAAAAAAGAATATCCTTTATTCTTTGGCAATTTCATGCATATATACAATATATCTTAATCATATCTACTATTACCAACACCCATCGTAGTTTAGATTCTGTTGCTGTAAAGAGACACCATGACCACAGCAACTCTTATAAAGACAACATTTAATTAAGTTTACAGTTTCAGAGGTTTAATCCATTATCATCATGACAGGGAAGCATAGAGGCGTGCAGGTATATGTAGTGTTTGGAGTAGCTCAAAGTCCTACATCTTGCAGGCACAAAGAAGTTAACTGACTCACTGAGCAATATTCCAAGCAGAGGCAACCTCAAAGTCTGCTTGCACACTTCCTCCAACAAGGCCATAACCACTCAACCAAAGCCACACCTCGTAATGGTGACACTCCCTATGAGATTATAGGGCAAATTGTATTCAAACACCACACCATCTCAGCCACTCTCGACTCATCCTTCAGGTCTTCTCCCACTAAGTTCAATTTGCCTGCCTGCTAGAATAATGTCTGATCTCGTTGGCTTGATTCTGTGTAGTGACCACAGCTGCAGTGAGTTCATGATGGCCTGGGCCAGGGCATGTCTGGAGGACAGCATTTCATTGCACTCCTCCCCATCCCCCAGCTCTTACGTTACTCCCACCTTGTCTTTTGGTATTTTAAGAGCCTTGAGATGCTGGTGTAAATGTCCCATTTAAGATGAACACTTAGTCTCAGCACTCTGAGCAGTTATGAATCTCTCCATTAACTGCTGAGCACCACAGAGAGAGACTTCCCTGGCCAACGTTGAGAGCAGTGCTAATCTGTGGGCATAAATGTAAATACTCAGACAGTTAGACAGCATGACCATTCAGAAAACAACAGTGAAAGGTTCCCCTCCTGGGACAGACAGACACCTTCTCTAACCATGGGCTATAGATTTATAGTATGAGGACAATGGCTTTTTTAAAGCATGGGTTCTGAGGACTTGAACTCAGGTCCTTGTGACTTTGTACTCACTGAGCCAATACTGTTCTGTTTTGTTTTGCTTTTTAAAAAAAAAAAAAAATCCCCAGACCAGACAGTAAATGCCTTTAATCCAGGACTCTGGAGGCAGAGACAGGCAGATCTCTATGAGTTCAAGGCCAGTCTGGACTACACAGTAAATTCTAGCCATGGCTAAGTAGTTGAGACCCTGTCTCAAAATTTAAAAAAAGAAAAGAAGTGGTCAGACCTGGTGAAATACACATTTAACCTCAGGAGGCTGAGACAGAGAGACTAAGAGATCAACACAGCCTGGGGCATACCATATAACTTGGCCTCAAACAAACACACAATACCAGTAAGGCTGGCGACTTGCTAGCCTCTTCCAGACCTTTCTTCTGTTTGTGGAAGGGAAGAGCAGACAGGATAGATACAGAGGCCAGTGGTGCAGTTTTCATTTTTAGTTAACTTTTATTTAGGAATTGTTTTAATATAGTGAAGTGAATAAAACATGAACTTTGCCATGTTAACTGTTTTAAGGGCAAAATTTAGTGGCATTTAAAAACATTCATGACACTATACAACTACCACCACTATCTATTTCCAAAAATCTATCTCCCCACAAAGAATCTGTTGACAAGGGGCTGGGGACACGGCACAGTAAGTACAGGGCTCACCCAGCATGCATGAAGCCTTGGGTTTATCCCCAACACCATGAACTGCCCATGTGGTGAAAAACATCAGCAAACATGGGCGAAAACATCTGCAAACATGGGCGAAAACATCTGTAAACTCTGGGACTACGAGGCAGGGGGGTGAAGATCAGGAGTTTAAGGTCATCCTTGGCTACAGAGGAAGTTTGAGACCAGCCTGGTCTAACCCTAACCCTAACCCCGTCTCAAAACAAATAAGCACTCCTTCTGCTAAATAAGACCTCACTTCTGCCTCTTCTGCAAGCATTTGGCAGCCAGAAATCTGCTCCTCCAAGATTCTGTTTGTGGGTATTTTACAGAAACAAAACCATACTCTAGCTGGGTAGTGTTGGTACACACCTTTAATCCTAGCACTCAGGAGGCCCAGGCAGGTGAATCTCTGAGTTTGAGGCCAGCCTGGTCTACAGAGCTAGTTCCAGGATATTTAATATTGTTACACAGATAAACCTTGTGTCAAAAAACAAAGCAAACAAACAAACAAAAAACATACCCCTCTATGGTCTCTGTGTCTGCCTTCTTTCACATGACATGTTTTTAAGGTTGATAAACGTAGCAGCATCAGGCAGTCCTTTGATTCTTTTTATGGGAGAATAATATCTCATTGTATATGCGGAAGTGAAGCTATCTCTTCCCTCTCGCCCTTGAGTTTTCCAATCTGATTAAATAAACCAGTGACGGTCAATCCTAAGCAAAAAGTAAATGAATTTATTTACACGCACTGGGGCATGGCAGGATAGTGAATATCCCGTAATCCAGTGAATTCCGGACACACGTCCTTCCTATAAGACACCAGGAAATAGGGTCTGTGGGCAAATTAGAAGGGTAGAAATGACTTTGGGGGAAAGGAATGAACTTCAAGAATAAACAGTGAAACCAGGCATGGGGGAGGAGAGCATGCTTGTAATACAGCACTGTGGAGGAGATGACAGGAAGTCTGTGAGTTCAAGGCCAGTCTGGGCTACACAGCATGTTCCGGTCAAGCCAAGTTACATTGCAAGACATATCTCAAATGACAAAACAAAGATGCAGTTATGTAGCTGAGTGGTTATATTGGTTCAGGTTCTCTAAAGGAACAGTACTGATAAAATGAATCTAAACACACACACAGAGAGAGAGAGAGAGAGAGAGAGAGAGAGAGAGAGAGAGAGAGAGAGAGAGAGAGAGAATGAATTTATGAGAATAGTTTACAGGCTGTGGTCCAGCTGGTTCAATAATGGCTGTCTACCAAACAGAAGGTCCAAGACTCCAGTAGTTGCCCATTACATGCTGATGTCTTCGTTTGTCTTCAGTATATGCTGGAATCTTGAAAAAGGTAGGGTGAATGTTCGTGAAGGAATAGACTTGCAGGTGTCAATGAGAGCAAGCAAAGAGTAAACACTTCCTTTCTAGATATCCTTTATACAGACTGTCACCAGAAGGTGTGTGTGCCCTATATTAAACCTCTGTCTTCCCACCTCAAAAGATCTGGATTAAAGATAGGTCTTCTCACTTTAAAGGATTCAATTAAGAAAAATCCCTCGATGGGCACTGGTGGTGTATGCCTTTAGTCCCAGGCAGGCAGATCTCTAAGTTCGATGCCAGTTTTATATGAGTTCCAATACAGGCTTCACAGAGAAACCCTGCAACCCCCCCCCCTTTTCTCCTCCTCCTCCTCCTCCTGACAAGATCACACTGTGTAGCTCTGGCTGGCCTGGTATTTGCTCTATAGACCAGATTTGAACTCACAGAGCTTCACCTGCCTCTGCCTCTGGATCACTGGGATCAAAGATGTGCATCACCACATTTGACTAGTAAATGCTGTTTTTCTTTTTAAATCTGAAGCAAGCTAGGCATGATGGTGCATGCCTTTAATCCTAGTACTCCAGAGGTGGAGGAAGACAGATCTCTGTAAGATTAAGGTCTGCTAGTTTACACAGTAAGTTCCAAGCCAGCCAAAGTCACATAGTAAGGTTTTTGTCTCAAAACAAAAACCAGATAGAAAGATAGAGGTGATACCTGGCAGAGGCACAATGGCCTTGCATCATTGTCTGCCACACAGGCGATGCCCAGCATGGACCAAATGCTAGACTCAGCTCTCTATCTATACTTCTCAGGACACCCAACAGCACCCTACCTGGAAGGGGCACATGAGGAAACTGAGGGTCTTAACTTAGTGGGAGAGTGAGATTGGTGAGGCCCTTGTGTTAGCATGGAAGGACCAGCAGCTGTGGGCTCCACTCTCCATCCTCCATCACCATTCTCCAATACCCCCTTCATCTCACCTCTCCTTTAGACCACTGAAAAGCCTCTGACAGTCCTGAATGGGAAGATGGATGCTCTCCATGAGAAAGGACAGACACACTGTTTAGATTTGAAAAGACTGAACCAGTCCAAATGTCAGTCAGTGAATAAATGATTAAACACAAAGCAGTGTATTCACAAGACTGGGCTCAGAAAATGAAACAGAAACAACAACAAAAGATACCCCAAGATGTGGTGTGCTGAGGTGCTGCCCGAAGGCCCTTGAGATCAGCAGGTGCCAATAAGGATTTTCTTTGAAGGTTCTCATTTACTCAACTCTACCTTTTCTATAAAGACCGTGGAGCAGTCAGTCTTCCAGCTGAACATTTATCAAGGAAGAGTAATCTTATGTCACAAATGAGAAAGCAGAAATAAAATGCCGCACGTAAGCATCTAGAGACCTTCATCTTGTGACAATATATGCATGTGTGTGTCTGGTTTACATGTATACATTTTTTTTCTGTGTTGGAGATCAAATCCAAGGCCTTGTGCAAGATAGGCAAGAGCCACTGAGCCACACTCTACAGCCCCTCACTGGGAGATTCTAGACAGGCATTCTGTTGTCGAATTATGCTCCTAAGTCTTCACTGGAAGAGTCCAAGCAGACAATTTACCACTGTGATTCTATCCTTGACTATATCTGGGATTAACAGAAATCCAATCTGTTGGATACAATGGTGACAGATTTTTCTTTTCTCTTCCCTTTTCTTTTCTTTTCTTTTTTTTTTCTCCCAAAACAGGACTTCTCTGTGTAGCCCTTACTGTCCTAGAACTCACTCTGCAGACCAGGCTGGTTTTGAACTCAGAGATCTGCCTGCTTCTGCCTCCTGAGTGCTGGGATTTAAAGGTATGTGCCATCACTACTCTGCAAAAAAACGTCATTTATTTATTATTTTTCATGTACACTCATATATGCAAGATGTTTTGCCCATGTCTCGAGACCCCTAACAAGATCGCAAAGCTGACTTCTGGTGCAAAACCAAAGGTTTCTTTATTCAAGCCCAGGCAAGGGCTTCTTCCAGCACTCTACAGTGAATGAAGGAGGAAGCCCTGAGGCCTGATTACAAAGAGCTTATATAGGGAAAAACCACAAGCAGGGAGCTATATGTCTTGGTGTTCTAGGATTGGGTAAGGGGACACAGGGTGAGGTAATCTTTTAAAACTATTGGTCAGGCTGTAGGCGCTAAAATGCTAATGTTGTAGATCACTGACAGGAGTTATGGCAAGATATGGAATGTCTGCAGAGACATCTGGCTCTTGTTAAATTTACTATCATGTAAATTTTAAATTTACTATCATGTAAATTTTATTTGACTGTGTCGGGGATGTTTGCTTTGAACTCTGCTGTCACAGCATGTTTTAAGGGCTTGAGTTCAGGTGTTGTGTCCCGTCCGTGTCGTGTCGTCTCCCCCCCCCCGCCCCCACCCATCACTGTATGGAGGCCTGTTCTTAGGATGGTGTTGGTTCTGCTCTTTCAAAGCATGTATGCCCTGTGACACAGACAGGGGTCAGAGGTCAGCTTTCTCCTTCCACCATATGAGTCCCAGGGTTGGAAGTCAAGAGACAACAAGCACCCCTACCCACTGAGCCATCTTGCTGGCTTTTTACCTGGGTCTTCCTTGACAGCTGGGGTATGCAGGGGTGAAGGCCTTTGGCAGAATAGAATTAAGAGGAAGAAAGCAACCCCCAGCTAGGTGTGTAGCTCTACTAGTAAGGTGTTTGTCTACCATACACATGTTCCAGGGTTTGATCCCCCAGGGTTGTGTGTGATGGCATATACTTATAATTCCTGCCCTAAAGAGATGATGGTGGGATGATGAGAAGTTCAAGATCATCCTTGATACTGTTCTCATTCCTTTTTTATCAACTTGACACAAACTAGAGACACCTGGGAAGAGGGACTCTTGGTTGAGGAACTGCCACCATCAGACTGACCCGGCAGTGGGACATTTTCTTGATTCATGACTGATGTGGTAAGGCTCAACACTGTGGGCGGTGTTGCCCCTATGCAGACAGTACTGGGCTGGTATAAGAAAAAGGCTGAGCAAGCCATGAACAGCAAGTGGGTATACAACATTCCTCCACCAGTTTCTGCTTCAGTTTCTACCTCAGCTTCTCACAGTGGTGTGATGTAAGCTGCAAGATGAAATAAACCCTTTCCTCTTGGTTTTGGTTCATGTTTTATCACAGCAACAGAAAAATTAGAACAACTACATAGTAAATTCAGGGTCAGCCTGAGGTACATGAGGCCTTGTCTCAAAACAACAAAACCCCAAACCCTTGGCCAACAGTATAGTAATGCCCTGCTTGCTTACAAACACATGACTTACTCATACCTGGGTGAGGTAACTCCAGAATGTGTGACCCTAAGACTTTTCTAGTTCGCCAATGAGAGGGAAACCCAGTTGCGTATACTAGACCAAATCATCTTATTGGAAACCTTTCCTTCATATCTCATTTCCTACTCTGTTATTGACACTCTCTGATCCTCTACAATAAACAACATGCTCCCATAGAAGCCCTGATTCTTAGCCAGAAGCCAAATAAAGACATTGTGTGTGTTACTCCTTGCTGTGACCGAATACCTTAAGGACAATTCAGAGTGTGTGTGTTGCCGGCCTCTTGGAGGACAGCTGGGGGAATTAATGTTTTTATTATGCAACTTACGGGAAGAAGGCTTTGCTCTGGCTCACTCTTTGTGGGGATACAGTCCACTGTGGCTGTTGGAATGGAGCCTGAAGCTGCTTGCTAACACCTGGGCCAATTAGGAAGCAGGTAGCAGACAGGAAATGGGGCTGTGCTTTCGTAAGCTCAAAGCCTAGGGCTGGAGAGATGAATCACCCATTAAGAGTCAGATGTAGGATGTAGACGTAGGATGGTGGCCGCATGTGCCATTAATTCCAGCACTCAGGAAGTAGGAGCAGGTGGATCTCTGAGTTCAAGACCAGTCTGGTATACAGAGGGAGTTCCAGGATAGCCAGGGCTACACCGAGAAACAGTCTGGACGTGGATGAGTAAGGAAGAAGTGTCAGGTGACTTTTGCAGTGGACTAAAACTCAGTTCCCAACATCCACACTGAGAGGCTCACAAACACGGGGAATTCCAGCTCCAGGTGATCCACAGGCACCTTGCACTCACTGCACACACCCGGGCAGCAACACAGACATACAGACTTGTGAATAAAAATAAATCTGTTTTAAAAGGTCACCTGTAGTGACCCAATTTCTGCATCGGGCTCCACCCACTAAAGGTTCCACAACAGCAACACCAGCTGGGGACTAAGTGTTTAAATACATCAGCCAGGGGGCACATTCCACACTGAGCGCATAACAGACACCATCTTCTTTACTAATGATTGTTCTTAAGAGGGGTCAGTCCTCTACCTCCTCCTGCAAGGCCATCCTGGTCCCAGCCACAGAGAAGATCACCTCCTTGCCCTCTGCAGCCCTGGGTCCCATCTCCATCATGCCTGCTTTATTTTTTATCTTACATTTGCACCAGTTGCGTGGTGAAAATGTTAATTTCCCAAGCTGTCCCCCAGGAGGCCCGCAACACGCATACTCTGAATCTGAGATGAAGCCGTCAAGCCTTTGATGGGGGCTCGAGATGAAAAGCATCGGGCTGTGATTCCCGAGGAGAGGGGCCCTGGCATGCAATATTTAAGGAGCTCCTTCATGAAAGGAGAGAGCCCGAGCTCTTAACATCAGTTTCAAGAAAGTCAGACTTGATTCTCAGCCTCAGCCCGATGTTTGGGTACACTCCGTGCTTTAAATACTCATTTCTGCTGCCTTGATATTTTAATTTCTTTCCTTTTAAGTTTGACAAGCCCAAAGCGCGTTCAGGGGCTCTGTCACAAGCAAGGATGTGAGACAGAGACCCTACAATCCAAGGAGGGATTTGTACTGACCCTAACAAGTTATTTGAGAAAATAACTTAAGGAGAGCCTGTAAAACCAGCACCAAAGCGGCTGAGGCAGGAAGATTGCAAGCTTCAGGCTAGCCTGGGCTACCTGGTGCGACGTTATCTCAAAAAATATTGGTTTTATATTTTATACAACATTGTCTCCCTATCTCTTCTCTGTACTTCTCTGTGTGTGTCTGTGTGTGTCTGTGTGTGTGTGTGTGTGTGTGTGTGTGTGTGTGTCCCACATGCTACAGCTCACAGGTGGAGGTCAGGGTCAAACCCCTCCTCCCACCATGTGAGTTCAGTGGACTGGATTTCCGTCTTCAGGCTTGCATGCAGCACAGGTGTTTATTTTTACCCTCTCGGCCATCTTGACAGCCCTCCCCCTTGCCTTCCCCCTCTCCTCTAGCATCCCCCCTACCCCCCCTCAAACACACACGCACACACACTTTTTCCGTTTCTGATGTTATTTGTTCTGTTTGAAGCAAGATCCCTTGTAGCTCAAACTGGCCTTGGCCTTGAATTCACTATGTAGCTAAGGATGGCCTTGATGTGCCAAGTGCTAGAATTAACAGGCATGCGCCACGCTCTGTATGGTGCATATTATGCCACCAGGTTCTCTCACATTCTAGGCCAGCATTCGACCACTGAGCCTCGCTCTCAGGCCCTCACTTCTCACTGGGGAATTCTAGCATACTGTACCACTGAGTCCCTTCCCTTCAGCTCCCTGGGAAGTCCTCTGAGCAGGTCCTCTGCACCTAGCCATGCTCCGGGCCTCCATTACCATTTAAATCATTTGCTCATTGGTTGTAAAATTGATCCACGAATTCTACTCAGGCAGGACAAACTGATTGCATCTAGATAGAACACCATATCTCAGAGCTCATAATCAACAAAACTTGACTTCCTTTCAAAACAAAAGTCATACATCTAATCTGCCACTTACCAACCACACACTTGGGAATCAACCACCATGTAGGAATTTTTAGCAATATGCTGCCGCTCCAGCCTCCCACATTTTCTGGAAGTGGCTTCGCACGCTTGAAGCGTCAGCCAGAGATGTAAGAGGCTCTTTGTTTAGCTAAGCTGTTATCACAGTTACAGAAAGAATCATAAACCTGCGTGGACTGGAGCAGCTTCTTTAAATGTATTTTTGAAGCATCATGCCAGACAATATTTTTAAGTGGAAAAAGACTAATTTTCATGTAGCTCTGTGACGATCTATCTTGATAGCTCAGAGCATTACTTAGCCGTTTCTTAATAAATTGAAATGGAACTATTTCGCTTATATTAAGCACTGGAAACTAAAGAAGAAGGCTAATTCACTTTTAATAGAATGTTTCAGATGCCACTTGAAAATTGTTAAAATAATTATGTGTGTCGGAACTAATGTTTAAGGACGAGTGATTTTTCTGTGATACAAAGTAAAATACTTGTGGACCAGAGATGTGGCTCAGTTGGGAGAAGACTTGCCTAACACATGTGAGGGCGTAGGCTCCCTCCCAAGTGTGGCAGACAACCAGGTGTGGTTGTATATGTCATATTGGGAGGTGGTGGCAGTGTTCAAGGTCATTCTGGGACCACATAGTGAAAATAATGGCAACCTGAGCACTTTGAGACCTTGTTCAAGAAAGCAAACAACAAGAGAGAGGAAGAGAGAGATGGGGGAGAAAGGGAGGGAGGGAGAGAGGGAGGGAGGGAGGGGGGAGGGAGAGAGGCTGTGTTTTGGCTGGCCCTTTGACACCAGGAAGAAAGCTGTCCCATAATTCCATAGCAATCTCACTTAGCCATCTCTCTCACACACCATGCAATCATTCCTAGCTGAGATCTGCATTTCCTATGGAAGTGGGAAATTAGTCAGAGCATGTACCGAGAAATCCTCTGTGCAGTTCTCTCTCCTTTAGAATGGAAAACGCACTTAAGGATTTAAATGAAATAATCTGATGGATGTTGTAATTACTGAGGCATGATCTTTGTCGAATAGCAAAGAGAATTCATTAAAGACAGGAACAGCTGTTTCTCGGCGTTTCAAAATTCAAAACTGCCTTCTGTGTTCTGGTGGGATTGGAACTGCAGAAGAATCGGCCCACTACACCTCATTCCACATTATGGAGACATTTGGATACTTGTGCAAGAACATATAGTCTGGGCAAAATGATCCAATTCTAATAAGTTTCTCATTGTTCTATCACATCTATCATTTCATAACAATGAAAAATTCCATTAAAAGGAAGGCTCTGGGAGACTTTTTGAAGATGGTGCCTCCCAATTTCTTCAATACTGGGAGTAGGCCCAGGGGATGCTAAGCCACAAAGTCCCCCATCCCTCACTGGGTGATTCTGGGCAGAAGGGCTTACTACAGAACTTCATCCTCAGCCCTCTTTTGTACTTTAGATTTGGATGCAGGGTCCAGACTAAATTGCCCAGACTGGCCTGGAATGTGCTGTGTCCAGGCAGATATCCACCCTGCCCACCCTGCCCACCCCCCCTCCCTGGGCATGACCGACAGGCCCCACTCTACTAAAAGCAGACTTTAGTGTACTTATTCCACCGACACCGAGAATTTCACCTCTCACATTTTTAATTGGCATCCGGAATTTTTCCTAAGTTTAAATAATTGCAAAGGATGATGATAATAATACTGATCTATTGTAAACATTGCCATTTAGAAAAAAATGAAGCTGTCATATCACTCTTCCAAATGTGGCCAATAAAATCTACACCAGAGAGCAAGTCGTTATCCATCATCCTTTACTCAGGAGGTGCAGTCCAGGTCCTTCTTTAATAGCCCCCAAAATTTTAATTTTCTTTTCTCTCCTTGAACTCATATTTCCACCCCATTTCCCCTACAGAGTGGTCTTCTAAAGCAATATATTTTTATGCTTGGTAATATTTTATTAATCACCCCTCATAATTCTCTCAACAAAAAGTATATAAGTTAAAATTACATTTTTTAATTACCTGTGACTATAAAACTCTAGAATTAAATTTTTTCCTGGCTTGAGCTAACAGCACATTTATGGGTATCCAATTTATCAAAACCAACTCATTATACATTTTTTGTAAATAAGTATTAAGCATAAAAATAAAATTTTTCTTACAATAGCATCTCCGTGAGATGAATAGAGATGTCTTTTCTTTCCTACAATTCTTCTGTGAATCTGCCACTGAGTATTACTCGTGCTGAAATGAGATAGAATTCAGTATCACATGTCCTCCTGTTCTAATGCTGTTCTAATGTGTGTGCTGTGTGTGTGTGTACCTGTGTGTGAGTGCACGGCCTTGTGCACAGAGGCTAGAGGTTGACATTAAGTGTCTTCCTCAGTTACTCCCCATCTTAATTTTTGAGGCAGGGTCTCTCACTAAACTCGGAGCTCACAAATTCAGCAAGGCTGGCTGGCTGTTCAGTGAGCTCTGGGGATCCATGTCTCTGCCTCCCAGTGCTGAGATGTATTGGCATGTCACAGCTATGCGGTGCTGCCGGTCAGAATCTGGTCCTCATGCTTGCCCGGAAAGCTCTTTACTAACCAAGCCAACTCCACAGACCCTTTTTATTTTTAGGTAAAACATAGAATAATGCTGGCTCATAGTGGCACACACATGTGATCCCAGCATCACTCAGGAGGCTGAGGCAAGAGGACTGTGTCTGAGGCCAGCCTTAGCTACACACACAGATCCTATCACAACAAAACAAAAACAAACACAGTGAGTAGGCAGAAATAAAAGATGTGACAGCAGCAATGCGATTACCCTGATGTATTTAAATTCATGTCCTCACTGTGGACTTAGTTTTCTTGTTGCTGCCATAAAATACTCTGACAAAAGAAACTTCAGGGAGGCTGATTCACTGTTCCAGGGTACAGATCATCATGGAATGGGGGGTGGGGTGGCAGGGCAAGGCAGCAGGAGCTCCATGCAGATGGCTGCATCACATCCATGGTTGGGAAGCACATGCTTCCTCCTTTGCATAGGGAATGGTGCCACCTACAGTGGCACACTGATGTGGTCTTTCGGCATCAATTAACACAGGTATACCCAGAGGCCAACCTAGTCTAGGTCTCCCTCACAGGTATGCCTGAAAGCTTGTCCTCTTGACTGGCTTATTCAGGGCTGGGGACAGAAACTCAAGGTTTTGTGCATACTAGGCAAGTACTCTACAGACTGAGCTCTACCCTTAACCCTAGCATTTTGTTTTTTTAATGAAACAGAGACTATGTGCACCTTGATGAATGCTGGCCTACTTCGCTCAGGGGAAGACTTTGAGGGCAGATATTTCCTTGCCCTTCCAAGCCAGAGCTCATATGGAGCTTGGTGTGTCTGTGGGGGGAGGGGTCATGTTATTATTTTGATGGAACCAAAGACTATTCGGATAACAAATGAAGCCCTGCTACAGCAGGCATGCAGTCTTACAGCAAGAACAGAAGGGTGAGGTTAGCAAAAGCTAGGATACACGCAGCTCCAAACTGACAGCTCAGTTCCTGCATTCTTACAAAAGCCAGATATTGGCTCTGTTACCCTGGCTGTGCCTTCATAATTGAAACCCATGTCCCAAAGAAGGCTTCATTCTTTACTAAATGGGCAACACACAAAGCCAGCATGCTTTCAAATACATGCAGGGGGAGACCCACTTTATAGCATGAGCATCAGAATCTCATCAAGAGGAGGCAGATAGACAGACACTGAACCTGATTCCTGGTGCTGAGGAATTGACTCATATTCAATAAATTCCCTAACTAGATACAAGGGGTCTGGGCCAGGGCTGTCTGCCCCTGTGATATCTGCCACCTAGTGGTGTAAACGGCCCTGGCCTCTCTGAGGAGGAACCAGGGGTGCAAAGATGCAGACTCAGACAGCAGCAGGGAACAAAAACGGGGCAAGTCGATCCCTGCCAATTCTTCAGACTTGCCCTCTGCAAAGAACGTCTTCCCAAGTATATCATTTTCTGGTGTGTGCGTGCGTGTGTGTGTGCATCTGTGTGTGTCTACGGACATACAAATGCACTCACCTGCACATGTGAGTGGGGTGGCAACAGTTGATGTTAGGTATCTCCCTCAATCACTTTCCGCCTTAATCTTTGAGATGGGGTCTCTCACTGACCCTGTTCTTGTTCTACTGCCGAGGTTGCCTAACAAGCTCCTGGGGCAGATCCTCTTGTCTTTATCCCTCAGTACTTGGGTAATAGGTACACACCCAGCTTTTGCATAAATGCTGGGATTTGAACTTAGTTTCTTACACTTGACAGCAAGCATTTACCTGCTGTGGTGGTTTGAATGTAATTGGCCCCTATAGTCTCATGGGGAGTGACACTATTAGGAAGTGTGGCTTTGCTGGGAGTGGGTATAGCCTTGATGGAAAAAGTGTACCACTGTTGGGGCAGGCTCTAGGTTTCCCATGCTCAGAATTCCGCCAATGTCTCCCTTGGCTTCCTGTTGCCTGCAAGATGTAGGACTCTCAGCTACTTATGCCAAACCATGTCTGTCTGCCTGCCGTCATGCTCCCTGCCATGATGATAATCAACTGAACCTCTGAAACTGTAGTAGGGCCCCCTCAATTAAATGTTTTCCTGATAAGAGTTGCCATGGTCATGGTGCTTCTTCACAGCAATAGAAACCAAACTAAGACAGTAACAGAACCATCTCCCCAACCCCCATTGCCTTTTGTCATCCTGATTCCATGTGATGTCTTTCCTCCAAGCCAGTTCTCCACATCTGCCACACCTCCACCTGTCAATTCAATCCTATCCAGCAGGAACTCCTAACATTAGAGCAGACATTACAAGTCAGTCCCATAAGATAAACCTTACTTCAAATACTAATGGAAAGTCCCAGTGGTGGCCCACACTTCCAACTAACAGGCTATACACTGCAGGTTTCGGTGAGCCAATCTGCAGCCTCAAGAACTCACTAGGATGAATCATGGAACTCAAGAAAACAGGGAGAGAGAGAGAGAGAGAGAGAGAGAGAGAGAGAGAGAGAGAGAGAGAGCGCAAGCACATGCACTTGAAGGTAAATAGCCCAGTCCCCAAAATGATAATGCCTAGTGGTATCCTACAGGGTCTGACCACCACTTCCTCCACCCAGGGGTTGGCAACTCTAGGGTGCTCAGCCAGTCTGCTGGTGGCACTCTGTCAGCTCCTCAGAAGGTGCCATTGAATCTGCTCCAAGCCCCCAACTATCTGGGCTCCCGAGGAGCCAGAGCCTGGAGATACCGTGACTCATTAGCTTTTATTTTTAATTTCATGCAACTGAAGATGTGCAGTAATGAGACTAGCTTAAATGTCTCTCTATAAAAGGAGGATGGGTAATGGAGAGAAGAGAAAGTCAAGGCAGATACGGACAGATAAGAGATCAAAGGGGGCTGGATGCTTAGTTCAGTTGGTAGAGTGCTTATCTAGCATGCATGAGGGCCTGGTTAGACCCCCAGCACCATAATGCCAGATGTGGTGGTGCACATCTGTAATGCCAGTTCTTGGGAAGCTGAGTGAGGAAAATGTGGAGTTCAAGGTCATTCTCAGCTACAATACAAGTTTAAGGCCACCATGGGTTACTCAAAACCCTATGAAGAGAAGAAGATAAGGAGGAGGAGGGGGAAAAGAGAGAAGAGGAGGAATGCTCCAAGATACAAGCAAGTATTGCACACTCAGGAGGGATTGTGTGAAGAATATACATGTGTGGGGCTGGGGAGATGAATCAGTGGGTAGAAACACTTACTTGGCAAGCATAAGGACCTGAGTTCAAATCCCCAGAACTCATATAAAAGCCAGACATGCTAACATGCATGTGTAACACTAGTAGCCCTACAGGAAGCAGGAACCAGAGATAGGAGAATCCCTGGTGGCTTGTGAGCTGGCCAGCCTGTCATATTCAATAGTAAAATAACAATGAAATTTTGCCTCAAACAAGGTAAAAGGGGAGGACCATGCCTGAGATTGCCCTCTAACCTGAACAGTGCACCTATGATATGTACTCCACACATGTGTACCTGCATGCATTTAAAAGGAAATATGCATATCACTTTTATAATCAGGAAAATATCAGTTACACAATACCTAAAGCATGGATAACCTTGAGAACTCTTCCTGGAATCACTTTCAGGGAGGTTGCGAGTTCGTGATCAAGGTGCAGCTAGGCTGGCTCCTCCTGAGACCACCTTCCTTGGCTTGAAGATACTGGGTTTTTTTTTTCTCTGTGTCTCGACAGGACCATCCCTCAAGGCATGCTTTTGCCTTAATCTCTTTTTTATAAGGACCTCAATTAGACTGGATTGCAGGTCACTTAATGTCATTGTTTTTCTTGTTTCGTATTTTGATACAGTCTCATGTAGCTCAGGCTGGCCTATTACTTGCTATGTAGCCAAGGTTGACCTTGACCTCTTTATCTTCCTGTCTCTACCTCCCAAGTGCTGGGATTGCAGATTTGTGCCGCCACACCTGAAAAATCAACTCTGTCACACAGTCTAACATAACTGTCACAACCCACAGCTGAAGAATCGAAGGACCGAGAACCAGGGGCCTGAACACATGAATCTTAGAGGAACATAATTCAGCTCTCACAATCTATAGTCAGAAAATCCCAGTTTCCTACCCATCAAAAGCATATTGGATTCCCTCTCACCCTAGGCAAAACAGGCATCATCAAGAAAACAGCCACCAGGCCTGAGGGTCCGGCTCAGTCAATAAAGTGCTTGTTACATGACCATAAAAACCTGAATTTGAGCCCTAGACCTATGTACTCTGCAAAGATAACAGGCAGGTGACAGCATGGGCCAGGAGAGTAGTGACATTCCTGGGTCTAATAGTGCCATGTCCTGTGTCACTGTACTAGAGAGTTGGAGAGATTTCTTTCCTTAGGGTCCTTGTGCATGGCTGCAGCTCAGTCGTCTCTGCACCCCACCCTGCCCAGCAAGCCTCCCTTGGTCCAGCATGGACCTCCCCATATCCCAGCTTCCTCTATCAACTCTCTTCTGCCATTTCGCTAAGGGAGATTGAGTCTCTCTTGAAAGGACCTGACAAAACAGCTCACAAAAGTGTTTTTTATTTTAATAATAATCGGCAGCAGATGCTTCCCCAGCGAGACTCCGTGCTTGAGCTGTGATAAACACAGAAACTGGAAAGTCACTTTATTAAACCATAAATGTTCGTCACAAATCACAGCTAAATTAGCCCATGGCAGAAGCTATGCAGAAGCCGGGCCCGGGTGCTTTAACTCTGTGATGGAGGGAAAAGGTAATGACACACTCTGAACAATCTCACATTTGTCTTTAAAAGTCTCCAATGTCATCCTGTCCCACATGGTTGGAGATGCTTAGAATAAAAGTGGGCATGAATGTCTGGAACCCTTGAAGGATGCTAAGAATGGTGGATATGTTCTACCCTAGAATTGCTACCAGCCCAAGGAGGATCAGTTATATACTGTGTCCATTTAGTAGACTAATACTATACTATTAGGTTCTCTCCTAGAGACTATGATCTGTCTAGCCATAGGTTCTTGGTCCAATAATGGTGCCAGGTATGGATTTTATCTTGTAAAATAGGCTTTAGATCGAGTCAGAAAGTGTTTGGTTACTTCCATGACCTTTGTGCCACAGTTCCACCAATGGGCATGTTT
This sequence comes from Sigmodon hispidus, assembly GCA_004025045.1. NCBI lineage: Eukaryota > Metazoa > Chordata > Mammalia > Rodentia > Cricetidae > Sigmodon > Sigmodon hispidus. The sequence continues at coordinate 60,919 of PVIH01009430.1, read as the reverse complement.
TTGCTAGGCCTATTTGCTGGTCATTATCGAAGTTCACAGCTGGGTGAGACTAATGATTACTGATCTAATCAGGGAGCATGCCTAGCCCTTCCAGACTATGAAAGCTAGCCAGGAGAGATGAGACTCCAGGTGAGGACCAGCTGGATCTCTCTATGTTCTATGACTCAAGTGTGTGGCATCTTCAGCAACATCAAATTCTGCAGGGTAGCCCAGAGCATTGGCAATGACCTGTAATGTTTTAGCATTGTTGTGACCTCCCTAGCCAACAAGTCTAGAAGAGTTAAGCCATTCTTGGGCTTAAATTTCTTAGCCTCTGATGTCTAGTAGTGGTATTGTTACCTGTTATAGGGTAAATCCATTTTTACTTTTTTCAAGCATGTGTATAGATACATTTTAAGAGGCTTCCACAATAGTATATTTCCATATGATCTTTTAAACCTTTTCTAATCATAATTCTCTTTTAACCTTTTATACTAGTGCATTCTATCTCCCCTCCTTTGAAATGCCTCCCCATGGGCCTTTAGTAGTTTTGTGATCTCCAAGTAAATTGCATGTATCTGAAGATTCAAAGCTAACATCCACAAATGAGAGAATATATACAACATTTGTCTTTCTGGGCCTGAGTTACATTACTTGGAAGGATGTTTCCAGTTCAATCCATTTACCTATGACATTTGTAATTATATTTTTCCTAATATGTTTGTAAATATATTTTCTAATTTTTCCTAAATGTGGTGTAATTATACTGCATTGCATCTTCCCACTGTCAACTGACAGGTGAAAGCAGAAAGCATAGAACCTGTTCCCTTTTCAATAAGAAAAAAAAGTCAACTCTTCAGACAGGTTTTGCTATAACATGACACAATGCTCTTCTGAGTACTTTTTTTCCTGACAAGCAGAGCTAAGGGAAGATATTTTGTATCCATAGTGATCAGTTTCCAAGATGGTGCCAGTGATGTTTTTTGGGGGCAGGGGGCTTTGGATCCATTCTGACATAGCCTCTGCAGAATGAATAGACCTGTGTAGTCAATAGGACACAGCAGATGTGGCAGCAGAGGATAGTCATGAAATGCATTAAGACATCCATGTTGGATCCTTCATCTGAAACCAGCTGTGTGCCCACACTGCTACCAGGAGCCCTCCACAATGAGAAACTGAGGCTTCTATGCCCTGACAGCACTTACGACTCTGCATGCTAACAGCCCTCCTGAAGCTTCAGCTTTGGTCAAGCCTTTAGATGGCACCAGTCTCAACTGATACCTTTGTGTGTTGCGGGGTGGGTATGTGCATGTATGTGTGTGCAGGTGGAGACTGGAGGTCAGCCTCAGGCGACCTTCCCAGTCTCCCTCCACTTTACTTTCTTGAAGTAATTCCTGAAGCTTGACGACTTGGCAAGGCTGGCTGGTCGCCACTTCCCAAGGATTAGACTGGCCCCACACCTCGAGTACTGGGATTACACGTATGTACACCAATACATTTAGCTTTCTAATGTAGGTTCTAGAGCTTGAACTCAAGTATTCATGATTATACAATAGCCCTTAAGCCACCTCTCCAGCATTTGTCTGGCATCTCATTTGACCCTCATGAAAGACCCCAAATCAGAGCCATGTAGCTAATTCACACTTTGATTTCTGGCAAACAAAACCTGTAAAAGTGGCTATGATTTCAAGTGGATGACTGCTTACATTCAATTCCCCCTTTTATCTACCAAGAAGATTCTCCAAGACTGTCAGGGGATGCCTAAGACCACTGACAATACTGAACTCTATGTAATAATTTCATTATTTAGATACTTTTCTTCGGAATATTTTCATCATCAGCTTTGCTTCTGTAGAACTCTGAGACCATCATTAAGTCAAACACCATTATCAAGCAAAATAGGAACTATTTGAACAAGTTCTGCCATAGCATTACAATAGATCTGGCTACTGAGATGGTTTCTAAGCAGCTGGCAGAAGGGTAGCATATACAGACTGTACACTCTGAACAAAGGAATTATTCACATCCCAGGCAGGAGATAGGGCGATAGCATAAAATTTCATCATTTCGCTTAGAACACAATGTAATTTTAAAAGACAAACATTATTGTAAGAAGCATTATTATAACCTCTCTTTTTTGTGTTTTTTAACTGATTTAAAATACATTTAAAAGGGGGTCTGGAGAGTTGGCTCAGAGGTTAAGAGCACTGACTGCTCTTCCAGAGGTCCTGAGTTCAATTCCCAGCATCCACATGGTGGCTCATAACCATCTATGATGACATCTGGTACCCTCTTCTGTATACTGTATGCATAATAAATAAAATTCTTTTTTAAAAATATATTTAAAAAGTCATTAGTCAAGGCTGGAGAGATGGTTCTGCAGTTAAGAGCACTTGCTCTTCTTGTAGAGGACTCAAATTCAGTTCCCAGCACCTTTGTTAGGGTTCACTCCTGCCTGTAACTCAGTTCTGAAGGAATCCAGTGCCCTCTTCTGGCCCCTGGGGGTGCTGTACACATGTGCAAATATACACAGAGAAACACATACATACATAAGTAAAATAATATAAATTAAAAGAAGTTAGCCTAAAACCTGATGATATTATGACTTTTGTTTAAGATTCCATACTTGGTGTCTACAATTTGAAAAATGAATAGGTTATAAACAAACAAAAAATGTTGTACATTGTTCCTGAAACTCACCATTAATATTTTGGACCCAGGTTGGAAACAGAAAGCAAAAACATAGGTCATGAAAGAGCCTACCAAATCTGTCATTCAGTTACATGTAAGTGGCATAGTTGGTGGATCTACAACTAGCCCAGCTCAGAACAGGTGTCATGGCGGCACTCTGGCTGATCCTGAACCAGCATGTTCTCCCCTGCATGGAGGACAGCACAGTCAGAAACAAGGTGAGTGGGTAGTGAGAAGCAGCAGTAGGAGGTTTTCTCTGTGACATGACTCATGTTCACTCAGCAGTTGCTCACGGTGGCATTTATTTCCTTTCTACTTGTGCCCCTACAAGTACATCCCCTGGCCATATTTATTCATCAACATCAGGACACCTCAGAACTCTCTCACCCCAAGAACTAACCATGAAAAAAATCACAACGACGAGACCCAAATAAAAAGGAAAGATCAAAGAGGGAAAAAAAGAAAAACATTTTGGTTTCTTATCACCTTTTCCCTTTTTTATTAAAATACTTGTCCGTCATGATTATGAATCTTGAACTCTAATGAGCTGCCAGTATTAGTATTGTTTATTACCTCAGTGTGAGATTTTCTTTATTATTTGTTTGGGCTGAAGCTCGGGAGTGCATTTTACTGCCTTCCTCATGACTGGCTTTAAAATATTTGATTTAAGCTGTCAGAATGCAAATAACTCGAGATGTGCTCCTATGTGGAGGCTCCAGGGAGGGTTTTATTGTTGGAGGGAGGAGAAAGTGAATAAGAAATGATGCTACTGACATATGAAAATGGTCTCTGTATTTACAAAAAGAAAAATAAATATTTTGAGGGGGTTAAAAAAAATGAAAAAAGAACAGGTACCAGGTAAAAGTCTAATGACATAACTTTCTGGTGTGTGTGTGTGTGTGTGTGTGTGTGTGTGTGTGTGTGTGTGTGTGCGCGCGCGCGTGCGCACGCGCGTACCGATATATGCTCATGCCATGTAAATTTAGGTACCCACTGAAGAGGTCAGTAGACTCCTGGGACTGGAATAACAGGCTGTTGTAAGCTGCCTGATGTAGGCGCTGGGAACCAAACTTGGCTCCTTTGCAAGAGTAGTCAACACCTTAACCACTGAAGCATGTCTCCATCTCTCCAGCCCCACCCTCTCCTTGATCAGAGTCTCCTCTGATCACCTACACTAAGGGGTGCTCTAGCCTATGCTTCCTCTTCCTGGCCACCTGAGAACACCCTGAAGTGACAAAGTCATCTCTGGATTTCCACCCAGTGGGCAGGGCAAACCAAGGCATGTCCTGCTGCCAGAAGAGTGAGCCAGGGCCATTTTCGGGAGGAACCAAGTGGCAAAGTGGGCACTGCTGGAGTTCTCAGTGGTGTCCTTTGTAATGACAAAGGACAGTGAAAGCTAATGACTGCTATTCAAGACTAAACAGCACCAATCAGTTATAGGCAGCCATTACTCTGTTAATGGGGGAAGAGGCTCTGGGGAGCTATCAGGCCCCTGGTTAGGGATGTGTATGCTTGTTACTCTGAGAACCCAGGATGTCACTGCTAAGACTGTGATTGTCCAACTGGGGACTTTATAACTTTTCTAGATGAACCAGAATCGGCATCATGTTGGGTATAATTACCCCTCACTGATGATCAGCTTCCCAGTGCTGTGACAAAATTCCTGAGAGAATCAACTTGAAGAATGGTTTGTTTCAGCTCATGGTGTAAGGAAGTTAGATTCATGGTCACTGGGCTGTGTTGCTTCCTGGAGAGAAGCATTGTGATGTTGTAAAACTGCTCACCACATTGTTATCAGGAAGCAGAGAGGGAGATGGAAAGGGGGACCAGGTTAAGATCTAGTCCTTCAAGGGTCCACTCTCTTTAGGTTCCAAATCCTAGGTTTCCATCAACAGCCAATAGTCCTTTCAGCTGTGACCCCATCAATGGATGTCTCCATCAGTGAGGTCAGATGAAGTCAGAGCCTTCAAGATCTAATCGCTTCTCCTACGCCCCACCCTTGATCATTGATGCACTGGGGACTGTAAGATGAGCTTTCTGGCCCAGGCTTTCCGGCCTAGCCCTGAGGTTCTGGCCTGCAGACCTGTAGACCAGCAGACACAGAGACACACAAACGCTCACATTAATTTTATGCTGATCAGCCTAGGGCCCAGACATATTGCTTGCTAACTCTTTACCGTGAAACTAACCCAGGATTCTTACCCTGTTCATCCATGTGGCTCAGTACCTTTTCTTAGAGCAGCATTTCAGCTTCTTTCCTCTGCTTATACTAGCGACTCATCTGGCTCTCTCTGGCATTTTGGCTTTCTTCTTCCTCTTCCCAGAATTTTCTTAGTCTGGTAGCTCCACCACCACCACCACCACTTTCTGTCTGCCTTTGGCCAATCAGCATTTTTATTAAGCCAGTAGGCAGGACAATTATTTACAATGCAACAACATAATCCCATTATATATGGGAGGAGACCAAGACCTTAAGATGTGAGTCTTTGGGGAACACATCCACTAAGCCAAAGTCCAAGAGTACAGTAAGGTATTTTGAAAAACACAAAAGACATCATAACTTTTATTACTATATGTTGTTATAACTGTTCTAACTTATTATTATTAGCCAGAGGTTCTGTGTGCATATGTGTACACACTCTTGTGGGTATATGCATGTGGATCTGTTCATACACGTTTGTATATATGGAGGCCAGAAATCAACATCAGGGTCTTCCTCATTCACTCTTCACCTAATTTTTTGAGATTATTATTAGTTACTTTTGTATTGCTATGATAATACATCATAAGCAAGGCAACTTGTAGGAGGAAGGGTTTGTTAGGAGCTTATACTTTGTGAGGGCAAGTGCTTGTCACCACTGTGGCAGGCAGAATGATAGCAGGTAAGCATAGCATTGGAGCAAGGGCTGAAAGCTTACATCCCAACCCACCAATAGGAAACAGAGAACACACACCCAGTGACACACCTCCTCCAAGGCCACACCCCTTAATCCTTCCCAAGCAGTTCTATCTACTGGGGATTAAGTATTCAAACATATGTGCCTATGGGGACCAGTCTGATTCAAAACACCACAAATGGAGGCCTCTCAACTGATTATGGATCTCACTGATGTCAGCTGGCTGACCAATGAGCCTCAGGGATCCTCCTACCCACACTTGGGTTATAGACACTTGATGCCACGCTCAGGGTTTTATTAGTATGTAGATGCTAAAGGTATGAACTGAGGTTCTCATACTTGCCCAGAACACACATTACTGGCTGAACCATCTCTCATCTTAATTCATAATATGCCTCATTTGTAAAATTTATTATAGGGATGCATATACAAAAAATGCATACAATTCACTTTTTCAAACATCCATAATTTCTGAAAGCTATCCCCTACATATATTGTATATGACAGGGTGGGAAAGCAAAAGCAAGCATGGGCCTGGCCTCTGGGGCCTTGAAGCCAGCTGATACTGTTTGACTTTTTATCCTGAGAGTTGTATGAAACCTTTGCAAGGATCCCATGCAGCCCAGGCTGGCCTTGAACTCACTATGTAGCTAAGAATGACCTTGACTTCTGATCACAGTCCAAAGTATGATTCCAGCAAAGTCCACTCTACAGAGCATAGATGAGGGGTTACTGACACTGGAAATACTTTGCCAGCACAGATCTGGCTTTGCCACAGCTACATAGATTGAGCCTTTAACCTTTTCATTAACCCTCCCCAACGATATACCCTAACAACTCCAAAGACTTCAAGGCATGTTCAGTTAGAGAAGAGGGGCATAGAAATGGCTAGAATGAGCAGCGGGCAGCCCAGTGAGAGTCCAGTGACCTTCTCTACCCCTCCCTCCATGAGAGAAAATCACCGGCCAACAGTTCCAATAACAATGGACTCTTGTAAGGAGACACAGCATGTAGGGCGCGACTTGCCGGAACATTCTATTGCCGCTTATGCTAATTAGGCATCGAGTAGTGACCAATCCGATGTACTTATGCTAATTAGGCATCGAGAAGTGACCTATCCGATGCGATCCCCAAATATGCTAATGAGCCATTATTTTGGACCAATCACCAGCTATATGCTAATGAGTATTACTTTGAACCAATCACCAGCTATATGCTAATGAGGCATTATGTTGGGCACCAATCACACGCCCCCGGCTTCCCTATATAAGAAGGCTGCATCTCAGGCTCAGCCTCTTCTTTCCACCATTCTCAACTGAGCTGTACTCCAATAAAGTGTGATCCGAGAAGAATCGTGTGTGTGGTGACTCGTCCTTCTGCAGGCCAGAAGCAGCTTGCCACAACAGCAGATCTTAGGGAGACAGCGGCTGTTTTGAGTCAGAGCCATGTTCTACAGTAGAGACGATTCCTACTCCTATCAGAGGTTGGTTGGGCCTTAAACCTTCCAATACACAGAGAACATGCAGCATGATGCTTGCAGTATGCCAAGCTCTCAAAAACTTAGGCCTATCCTTATTGTCATTATATATATCTGCTTTTCTTTTTAATTTTTATTTGGCATTCTTTGTTTTAATCAGCTATACTGAAGTATTACAAATGTGAAATGTTGCTAATTTTAATTATATTATTATTGCTATTTCTCCCTCACCTCTAAGCATGAATGTACCCTCATGCTCAGAAAATATGAATGAATGGGACTGGAGAGATGGTTCATCAATTAACAGCACCCTTGCAGAGGACCTGAGTCTGGTTCCCAGCACCCATGTTGGGCTGCTCAGAACTGCCTATAACCCCAGAGCAATGGACTCTGAGGCCCTCTTCTGGCCTCCACAGGCACCTGCATTCATGTGCACATGCCCACAAATATAACTTTAAAACAATAAAAATTCTTTTAAAAAAGAAAACATTAATTCAGGCACACAGAAAGGGCATAGCAAATGAACAAATTAATAAATCAAAGAAGGCAGAGAAGTCTCATTTTATAAATATAAGACTTGGGATGATCAAGTCAACTCTACCCATGATGTCAATAAGTATATCTGAGACATAGATTTGTGTATCAACCATTCACAGTCAAAACCCTGACTGCTGTAAGAGACTCTTTGGCCTTCATTCAACAGAAATCTTTCCAGAGACATAACAAATAGTTGGTACAAACTGATATATTTTCTAAGTTCTACCACATGCTACTTTTTTTCAAAAATTTTATTAGTCGGTATGAGAGAGGCTTTAACTAACAACCTTACTAGCTAAGTAATTTGACACAATAATGATTTCTTCCTAGCTCACAGGTCCAACAGGTGCAGAAACACAGCCCAGGGAAGGTACTCACTAATTTTCATCCACATGGTCACACAGGGAGCAGAAGTGTTTGGAAATTTTTCAATCACCAAGACAGGGTGGAACAAAGAGACTGACAGATTCTAAACAAGTACTATACTACAGAACTACACCCCAGCCCGTCACTGGGGATTCTAGGCAGGTGCTCCACCACTGAGCCACACCCCAGCCCCTCACTGGGGGAGTCTAGGCAGGTGCTCTACCACTGAGCCACACCCCAGCCCCTCACTGGGGGATTCTATGCAGGGGCTCTACCACTGAGCCACACCCTCAGCCCCTCACTGGGGATTCTAGGCAGGTGCTCTACGACTGAGCCACACCCCCAGCCTCTCACTGGGGGATTCTAGGCAGGGGCTCTACCACTGAGCCACACCCCAGCCCCTCACTGGGGGATTCTAGGCAGGTGCTCTACCACTGAGCCACATCCCAGCCCCTCACTGGGGGATTCTAGTGAGGTGCTCTATCACTAGGCCACACCTTATCCTCACACTGGGGGATTCTAGGCAGGTCCTCTACCACTGGGCTATGCCTCCAGCTCTTTTTTCCTACTTTTGAGATCAGGTTTCACCAATTTGCTCAGCTAGCCTTGAGTTCACTTTGAACGATAAGCAATACTTAAACTCATTACCCTCCTGCATAAGCCTTTAAGTAGCTGTGAGTTATAACAGGCCTGGACCATCAGTTCCAGTCTCTTCTAGAATATTTACAGAAAGAATGCTTCACTGGGGGTGGGGGTAGCAGAAGTGCATGCCTCCTAGCACTTGGGAGGCAGAGGCAGGTCAATCTCTGAGTTCCAGGCCAGTCTAGTCTACAGATCAAGTTCCAGGACAGCTGGGGCTACACAGAGAAATCCTGTCTTAAAAAACAAAACAAAAGAATGTTTCAGATCCCATCTCCTCAGTCCCTTCACCTAAAAGTGACCCATGCCACTACTTGTAAGTCACTGTCTTTAGCCACACAGGCAGGCCTGACGAGAGAGACACTGCTTTCCTGCGTTGGGAAGGAGAGTATAAGGAGATGCTACTGCTGATCCATTGTTAAGCTTCAGCCCTATTCCAAGCTAGAAAAACAAACAAAAAAAAGCTATAATACTTAACTAACCCATACCTGTCCTTCTAAATGTCTGCTGCAGCTGGGGGGAGCTGGGTCCACTCTGCCCCCCCACCCCCTTTCTTTCAAAAGGGCACTATTTATTATTTTAATTCCTATTTTTTTCCTTGAGGGCCTCTCTGTGGCCCTTAGAACTTGCTGTGATTTCATGTGCATGCCCATGTGAATTGCAAAGCTGTTATTTCCTTTTTGAACCATTTTTAGGATTTCATGCCCCCATTTCAGTGGGGATCAAAGGGTTAAGTTCATGGGATGATAACATCTTTGATCCAGTATTATGATGTTGCTATAACATCCATGGGGCTGATTTAACAAAATTCATAATGTATTCAATAGTTGGTGGGTTGAGCCTAATTGGACACAAATTGATAATGCCATGCAGCGTTGTAATTAAATCGAAGGAAAATTATCCCATCAAATACTGTATACATACACACACTCGCTCACGAAGCCATCAGCAGCCTTTGTTTTGTGTATGGTCAATTACATTTTCAAAATGGAATTCTCAGAAGACTCCAACAGATGAATCAAGATGGGGAAAATAACCCAAGGCCTTCAGCCTCCTCTGCAGTGACATGGAACCACTCAGAAAATTGTTGCTTTCCAACAATGAGAGAAATTAATTTTCCAAGAAGGTGGTTTGGGGGTGCGATTCATCTTCCATGTTTATTTCAGTGATCAAAGGGTCATAGGAGCCCCAGGGTGACTTTGGTGCAATGAAATGAAGTTGTTCATACATCACCATGAGGCACCCAGGCCTTGCAGGAAAGAGCAACCTCTTAGAACCAACTCCTTAATGGTGGCAGGCAAAGGCAGATGTGCTTGGGAATAGAGTCTGAGGTGGAGCACGTTAACCTGATTACTTTTTGCTATGTGGTGAATTATTGAATCATGAAGGCATCTTCTGGTCTAAGATTTCATTGGGGGTCTGAAACATTCCTATAACACAGGCCTGTCATGCTACCTACTCAGGAGACTGAGGCAGGAGGATACCAAGTTCAAGACTAGCCTGGGCTAATGAGTGAGTTGAAAATCAGTATGGAAAAATTAGGGAGATTCTGTTTCGAAATTAAAAGTAAGAAGAGGGAGGGCTGAGATTATAGTTCAGCAGTAGAGTGCTTGCCTAGAATCCCCCAGTGAGGGGCTGGGGTGTGGCTCAGTGGTAGAGCCCCTGCCTAGAATCCCCCAGTGAGGGGCTGGGGTGTGGCTCAGTGGTACAGCCCCTGCCTAGAATCCCCAGTGAGGGGCTGGGGTGTGGCTCAGTGGTAGAGCCCCCGCCTAGTATGTGTAAGGCCAGTAGGTCAATCCCCGAAGCTGCAATGAACAAGTAAACCAATAAATAATTTGTAGAAGAATTAAGTAGGTGTATGAGAACAGCATGGAAAATGGAGAGACTCCCCTTCTCACCCACAGGCATTTGTGCTGCCTTTTTATCAGCCTTTTACTGTTGCTGAGCGGAAGTTGTCCAACTCTGAAAAAGCAGAGGAGAGCAATGCCCTCATAATGAGCTGTCTGGAGTGTTCCCTTTCATTTGAGTTATGAGCACTGATTAGTTCCAGGGGGACTCTTCCATCTGAGCTAGCCCCATGCTCTCCCTACTGCCCCCTGGTGGTGCAGAGATAAACCTCCGGTTAACTGAACTCCACCTAGGACACCTGGTGGCAGGGGTCAGTGCTCCTGAGACTGAAGCCAGAGGCCAGTATGGGCTTCATAGATTGGTTTTTTTGAGGGTGTGGGAGAATGGTCAACAAAATGGCTAAGCAGAGAAAGGCACTTGCAGCCAAAACTGACGACCTGAGTTTGATTCCCAAGACCCACATGGTCAAAGAAGAGAGCTGACTCCTCCGTGAGCTGTCCTGACCCCACTCCTGCACCATGGTGTATGTATCCCACACGCGCGCGCGCACACACGTACACACACATACTCACAAAACAAATGAATAAGAATACAATAAAACAAGTGTCAAAGGGCTGGGAGAAGCAACATCCACAAAAGTAATATATATGTGCATATCTATCTAGATATAGTTGTGTGGATAGAGATGCAGCTCAGGGGCAGAGCTCTTTCCTATAATTACAAAGCCCTGGTTTCATTCCCAGCATTAAAAAAATAAAATATAAATGTAGAGGATGGAAAGACAGGTCATGGTTAAGAGTGTTTCCTGCTCTTCCAGAGGACCCAAGTTCCTTTCCCAGCGCCCATGCTGTCAGGTGGTCAGCTCATAACCACCTATAATTCCGGCTCCAACACCCACTTCTGACCTCTGAGGGCATCTGCACATGTGGTGCCCAAACACACACACACACACATATACACAGAGAGACACAGAGATACAAAAAGACAGAGACAAACAGAGAGATAGAGACATGGAGAAAGAGATTCACTCCGATTCCCCAGCACTTCTATAGCTTCTGTCACTTGAATGACTCACACGCTCTGGAGACTGTTCATCATTCCGAGTATGTCAATGGGATGTAGTCACCCATCACTTCTGGGGTAGACATAGGCAGAAATAATGTCACTGTACCATGGGGCCAGAGCTCCGGTGGTGTGGGCCTGTGTGCCCTGGCCAGGCAGTCCCTCAACACCGAAAAGACAAGAGCAGTTGTGCCTATCAGGAAAGTGGCTTCCTAATTACTTAAACCTTTGGCTTTTGTTGCTGGTTTGGATTGGGGTTTATTTTTGGTTTTGATTATGTGTATTTGTGGGTATGTATGTAAGTGCAGATGCTGGTGGAGGCCAGAAAAGGAAACTGGAGCCCTTGGAACTGAAGTGACAAGACGTTATGAGCCCCCTAATGTAGGTGCTGGAAACTGAACGGGGTCCTCCGCCAGAGCCCTCGCTCCAGCACCCTTGTTTCGTCTGTCATATCACCAAGGTTGACTGTAAACTCACTGTGTAGTCAAGAGTGGTCTTGAACTCCCAACCCTCCTGCCCCCACCTCCCAAACACTATGATTACAGGCATGCACAGTCATGCCTGCCTTTCTTTTTGTTTTGGGTTTTTGTAGCTTTGTCCTTTAAACAGGTAACACACACCATTTAGTCTAGAAGTGGGTCAGGGGCCAGAGAGCCAAGAGGAGGTCGCTATTCACCACTATTTTCGCTGGAAGCTAGTCCCTGGCTCTTCCTTGGTTTACCCCCTCTCTCCATCAACTCAGCATGTGTGCATTTGCTAGTGCTGCTGAAGCAGAATAGGACAAACCCGGGAGCAGGCAGGACCAAAACAACAGAAATTCATCATCTCGCAGTCCCCAGGAACTGACTGATGTTCAAGATCAACTGTCAGCCAGGCTGTTTCCTCCAAGAGGCCTGCAAGGGTGGACCCTCCACCAAGTGCATCTGTGGTAGACTAACTCCAAGGTTCACAGCTTCCTCCCTTTGGACATCACACTTTTTAAATTTTGTTTTATATTTTTTCAGTGTGTTTGTATGTCTGCCACACATGTGTAGGTGGCCTCAGAAACTGGAAAAGGGCATCGGATCCCCTGGAGCTGGAGTTTGAGGTGATTGTGAGCTGCCTGAAATGGGTGCTGAGAACTGAACCCAGGCCCTCTGCAAGAACAGCAATAAACCTTAACTGCTGAGCTAGCATCATGCCTATTACATCTGAATGTCTACCTTTGTTCTACTGCCTTTGCTTAAAAAAATGGTGTGTGTGTGTGTGTGTGTGTGTGTGTGTGTGTGTGTGTACCTGTGTACTACTGGAGGCTGGATGTCATCCTTAGGTGTCATTCCTCAGAACACCGCTGACCTTGTTTCTTTGCAGCAAGGTCTCTCACTGCCTGGGGTTTGTCGAGGAGGCTCAAGCTGGCTGAGAGAGCTCCAGAGAGCCTCTTTCCTCTGCCTCCCCAACTCTGAGACAACAAGTGTGCACAGTCTGGCTTTTTATGTAGGTTCTGGGAATCAGACTCAGGTCTATTTGCTTGTACAACAAGCATCTTACTGACCAAACTATCCCCCCAGCCAGCTCTTTACTCTTTTTTGAGACAAAGTCTCATTATGTAACGCAGGCTGCCCTCAGAATCACAATCCCTTTGCCTCAGCCTCTCACATACTGTGAAGACAGGCGTGAATCATTGTGCCCAGCCCAATATCCCCTCTTAATGAGGACACTGGTGAGATTAGACTGGGCCTGTCTGAATGATCTCACTATAGACCCTGTAAGACTCTCTATGTGAGGTCACACACCAAGGGCTGGGGTGTAGGATTTCTGCATCTGAGTTTAGGATGATGACTGAACCACCGGACCTGGTAAAATCTTTCTCTACTGGAAACTCCAGTCCTTCTACCAGGAAACTGTGTTGACTTAAGGCCATCGTCCCCTCAAGGCAGTTCTACGGCTGGGGCAATGACTCAGTCAGTAAAGTGATTGTTATACAAACATGAGGATCTGAGTTCGAGGCCCGGGACCTACTATTTTAAAATAAACTACAGGTGTAGTGGTATACACACTTAAAATCCCAGTTCCTGGGGAACACATGCAAGCACATCCCTGGGGCTCCCTGCTCATACACATACAGAAACTGTTCTGATCTGGCTGTGGAGAGGCACCCCCCTCCCCCAATACTACCACAGGCCTTTATCTAGGCCATTGTCACAGATGGTGCCTCTCCAGGCTACATTTTAATACCTTCTCAAGGGCCCAACTCCTCACCTCTCCCCAGCTCAGTCTCATGCAATCAGGGGCTTCATCAACTGCCATCTGGGAGGGAGGGAGGGAGGGAGGGAGGGAGGGAAGGAGGTATCTTTAATCTCCGAGATCTGGATCTAGGGGGTGGGTTCTGCAGCTTTGTGGGTAGGGTGAGGAAAAAATTCCAAGTGGCAAGCACTGCATCTGGGCTGGTGTGACTGGAGACAAAGCCACGGGTGTTCCAAAGCAGCCAGCAAAATCAATTAATTGCAGCCGGTAGGGTAGTTGTGCATGTTATAGGAACATATAACATGTGTGTTATATGGGGGTGGGGTGATACAAGATGTCCTAGTCAGTCACCCTCACCTGTCTTTTTTGAGACAGGCTCTCTCCATGAACTGAGGCTCATGGATTCAGTAACTGTGGTTAAGTAGCAAACCTCGCTAGGGACTTTCTCTATGTCTATCCCCTCCTCCAGTGCCTGTAGTGGAATTATGTTGTTACATTGTAAATAATTGTCCCACCTACTGGTTTAATAAAAAACGTTGATTAGCCAAAAGCAGACAGGAAGTTTGGGCAGGGTTACCAAACTAAGAAAACTCTGAGAACAGAAAAAAACAGAGCACAGATGCCAGAGAGATGCCAGAGAGACAGTACAGAGACACCATGATGAGATGCCAGAGGAAAGAAGTTGAAATGCTGCTCTGAGAAAAGGTACCAAGTCACATGGCTAAACAAGATAAGAATAATAGGTTAGTTTAAGATCAAGAGCTAGCTAGCAATATGCCAGAGCCATAAGCTTATCAGCATAAAACTAATACAAGCGTCTGTGTGTTTCTGTGGGACTGCAGGACTGTGGGTCTGTGAGTCTGTGGGTCTGGACTATGGGCCAGACAGGCCAGAAACAAAGTGCCACCACTCTAGGCATGGGTTCTGAGCATCAAACTTGAGTCTTTGTGCTTCTATAACAAGAACTTCAGCCACTGAGCCATCTCTCCAGCCCCCCTCCCCCACGGCTGTCTTTAGACAGGACCTTTCCCCAGAGTGATTTAGAAGGTTCTAGTTTGCACAGCCCCGGGGGTGGGTCTCTTACCATGCAGAGTGGTGACCCACTGCCACCCCTCACTTGCACAGGCAACAGCTTAGAAGGGCCAAGAACTACACATCTGTTCCCAACACAAACCTAAAGAGCATTTAATTGTGTTCCCCCAAAGCCCCACATTCATTTATCTCCTGACAAATTGTGGACTCATATCTAAATTAAGTTAGAGAAAACCAGACTGTCGATTTTCAATCAAAGGCAAATAAGTATGGTTCCTCGTGCTTTGCAAGCCCGGCTTCTCCAGTACAAAGATTCCTTCCAGAGACTGTGGGTCCTGAGGATTTGTCCTAAAGACTAGGAGCAATTTGCATAGCAGATTAAGTCAGGCAGAGATAGGGCTTGGTACACCGATGCAGTCAATCTGTCGGCTGTTTTTGTTTTTAAACACACACACACACACACACTCACGTGCGCATGCACATTCAGTCATGTGCACACACATATACTTACAGACCTGTGAACACTTACATGTTCATATAACACAACTACCCCTCCGGCTGCCAGCAATAGAAGGAAGGATCATCCATACCAGATCAAGAACAGATGTGCTCCCCAGTGGACCCTGATTAGCAGCTGGGTGGAATTTGGCACGTTAAACTTCAGTACACAGTAAACAGTTTTGTGCCATGCCCAAGAGGATCTTAAAAATGTAATTAGGAGCTGAGGAGGTGGTTCAGTTGGTAAAGTACCTCCCAGGCCAGCATGAGGGCCTGAGTTTGGGTCCCCAGTAAAAATCAGGCAAATTGGCAGTCTGCAATCTTACGAGGGGGTGTGGGGGGGATGTCAAGGCCTGTAGCTCATTGGCCAGGCAACCTAGGCTAATCAATGAGCTTCAGGGTCAATGAGAGATGTCTCAAAAGCAAAGGCAGAGGGGCTGGAGAGATGACTCGGTGGTTAGGAACAAACTGCTGCTCTAGCAGAAGACCTGATTTCAGAACCTACATCAGGGAACTCAAAACTGCCTGTGAGCCCAGCTCCAGGAAATCCTACACCCTCTTCTGTCCTCCAAGGCTGAATACACACATACATATGTAATTTAAAATAAAGATAAAATCTTTAAAAATAATAAGGTGGGGAATGATAGGAAGACATCCAACCTCAACCCGAGACTACACGCACATACCATGGGCAAACATTCATATGCACATACATGCACACACACATAAAACACCAACTACAATTATCACACATCCATGATACAGAGTGGGTTTGCATCTGACCTAGCCCTAAATCCATCAAGCCCCTCCTTTTGCACAAAAATCCCTGCAGAGAGTACATTATGACCACCATCTTACAAAGGACGGAACAGAGATGCTACGAGAATGTAACTTGTCTAATGTTAAGGTCAAAGCTGCAGTCCACACACCCTTCTGCTAGATTCTCAACCTGGGTCCAGCAAGGCTCACAGTTTCCACTATGATTTGTATTCTTTCTCTATAGATCTGGAGTGGAGGTAGGAGTTGATCTGCCCTGCAGTCTCAGTTCCCCAGGCAATGAGGATTGTAGAGGCTGAGAATCCCGGAACAGGTCAATGAGGACACTCTTTGATTTCTCTGATTCATCCTCCATTGGGACTCTTAGTAGCAACCATGCTAATTTTTCTACAAAGAGTAGGGTATGTAGTTCAGTGGTAGAGCACCTGCCTAGAATCCCCCAGTGAGGGGCTGGGGTGTGGCTCAGTGGTAGAGCCCCTGCCTAGAATCCCCCAGTGAGGGGCTGGGGTGTGGCTCAGTGGTAGAGCCCCTGCCTAGAATCCCCCAGTGAGGGGCTGGGGTGTGGCTCAGTGGTAGAGCCCCTGCCTAGAATCCCCCAGTGAGGGGCTG
>PVIH01009430.1:0-44184 GCA_004025045.1 Sigmodon hispidus | reverse complement strand
TAGCAGCTGCCTAGAATAAGAGAGTTCCTGAGTTCCATCCTTAGTACCGGGAGGAATCTATCTCCAAATATAATCACATTCTAAAGTAACAGAAGTTGAGACTTGAACATATAAATTTGGGGGACACAATTCAACCTATAAAAGTCTCCTTTACAGAAAGATCTTCCATAACTAGCCCTCATGCTCCCTTTCTAGCCTCAAATGCTGCAGTAGCACATGGTGGCACCTGACACACCCGACCTTCTTCTGACCTCCTCCTCACTCTACCTGTAAGATTGGAAGTCACCCAGAAGAGAGCAGGAGTCCCACATTCCCATGTTTTCCATAACTCCATCTGCAGTACCTAGGACAGCATCACGCAATCACAGGCACCTGGTGGTTGCTGAGGACATGACTTTGAGCATGCACTGAGCAGGCTTACCCTGGGGGCTGCAATCTTCTGGGGAGAGACAGCAGCCTCCCAGCATGCAAAGTACCCAGGCAAAGACACAGGGAAGGCAGCAGGTGACAGCATTATCTGCCCTGCTATAGAGCTGCAGAGGGCAAGGACAGAGCAGAGAGACAGCCATAACACAGGAGCTAAAGCCAGAGGTTGGAGGCCCCTGAGATAGCAATTCTAAGGTACTGGGGCAGGGGGATGGTTGCTTTGGGAACTCACAATGCCACGTGTATGTCTTTGAAGAGTTTCTGATGGTCTCCTGAAATGAGCCTCCTACTCAGAGGTATATGGCGTAATTGAGAGCCTTCTTCCATTCCCACGGAAAGCTCAGCCTTCCCATTCCTGTGCTTTGAGGACAAGCGATGCCCCAGCATTTCAGCAAAATCTAATGCAGTGCATGCAAAATAGCTCATCAGCAAATAGGTGCCTGGCGGGTGTTGCAGCTTGCCCCACCCCATTCCCAAATCCACATAGACCAGGCATCTTCCATCCATGGGGAGATGGATTTTCTCACCCCCACCTCATTCCGCCCCAAGCACCGAGGGACCCCAGCCCTCCCTGGTGCTCACCGAGGCCTTTTTCCCAGGGTGCAATGCTTCCTCAACCTGCTTTTTAATTAATCTTCTCTCGCCCGTGCTGTGCAGTTTCAACAGAGCCTGAGACCCTTTCAGTGGTGGATGTCACTGCTCCCCAGGAGCATCCCAGTAGGAGCCCTGTGCCTGCATGCCTTAATTAGGCAAGTTAATTACTTGCCAACTTGAAGAGCTGATCAGGCCTCTGCAGGAAGCGCACCTCCCAGGGCTCTTCTGGATTCGCACAGACCCGGGACATCCCTGACCCCCACAGGGCACACAACTGAGGAGGGGCATCTGAAGGCAATCCAGCATTTATCATCTAATCAAGAAATACAGTCAACTATGTGACTGTATATGCCTGCAATCCCAGCACTCAGGAGGCTGGGACGAAAGGAATGTGGGTTCAAATACAGTCTGGGATGTGTAAAGAAACCCTGACTTTAGAATAATAACTTTAAATAGACAAAGAAATCCAGGCATAGAATAGCAAAAGTTTTTGAGATGAGAGTATGACTCAGCGGTAGAGCACCTGCCTAGAATCCATCAATAAGGGGCTGGGAACACGGCTTAGTGTGCCTGCCTAGAATCTACCATTGTGAAGCTGGAAGTGTGGCTCAGTGGGTAGAGCACTTGTGGAGCACATGCAAGGCCTTGGGGTCGTCCTTAGTATGGCAAAAGAAAAGTCTTTAATCTGGGCAGGGATTTTTATAAAACTCCAGACACAAAGTGGGAAGTTAGTTTGTTCCAGAAAAATGTCCCTACATCAAACACCTCATCTGCCCTTGTCACTATCTCTGTACCAACTATGTGCAGTTGGTGGTGGTGGAAGCAGTCACTGAAGCACTCACACACCGCACAGGAACCAACGCCCCTAGCCTTGGCTCAGATCCCAGACTCCATTTGTACATTTCCACTTCCCCAGGACAAGACCTGGGCGTGTTCTTCTGTAATCAGGACCAGCACGGTCTCCATCCATGAGGCTTAAACATGCCTCATTACAGATTCTCTTTCATGCCAGCTTACCAGAGTTCTCAAAGATGGGTCCCCACTTCACATATGAACAAACTGACCTATAAAATGGGAAGTGTGAGGCTAGTGATTCTCAGCCTGTGGGTCTCCACCACTTAAGGGACTGAATGACCCTTTCACAGGTGTCACCTAAGACCATCAGAAAACATCAGTAGCATGAGGATTCATAACAGTTAGCAAAATTATAGTTGGGAAATAGTAACAAAAATAATTCTATGGCTGGGAGTCACCACAAGATGTGGAACTGCATTAAAGGGTTGCGGCATTAGGAAGGTTGGGAATCACTGAGCTGCAGAGATGGCTCAGTGGTTAAAAGCACCTGCTGCTCTTCTAGAAACCTGAGTTCGGTTCCCAGAATCCACACACAAACACACACAGTTAGAAATAAAAGAGTTGTTTGGTTTTAATGTATAGGTTACTCTCCTACCTCAACTCTGAAGTGCTACAAGTACAGATTTGTGTTTATCTTGGGAATTTCTGGGGGATGCTGGGAAGTTCCAGGTGTCTATCTGAACATCGAAGGAGAGAAATCCAGAAGGCAACTGTGCGTGTGAATCTGTGGTTTAAGAGGAACCTAGACTGAAGACAGAAAGAAATCCAGGGGCTATTGATAAAGTGATGTTTTAGAAGTTGGTAGACAAGAGAATTAGCTCAGAGGTCCAAGGTGTGAGCTATGAGATCTAACCACAGGAGACCCACCAGGAAGATTGAGGGGGCTGGGAGGTCAACCAATGGGTTAGGAAGCTAAGCAATGGGCTAAGGGGTCCATAAAGCCAAGGGAAAGGTTCCCCCCAAAAGACAGGGTAAGCAATTGTGTCTTACTATGTTGAGTTGGCTGAGGGCTAGCCCTGACCTTGGAGGGTGTGGGAATTGTAGGTGTGTCGTTAGTGCGGGATCAGTCAGAATTCCCAGAGAGGGCAGCTGGAGCTGCAGAGGATTTGGGTTGGTGTTGTCACAACGCACAGCAGCCAAGCTGACGGTGGCTGGAGCAAGATGGGGATTGAGGAAAAAGGGAAAAGGATTTTTTTTTAAATTTTTTGTTTTGTTTTGTTTTATTTTTGAGACTTGGTTTCACTATATAGTCCAGGCTAGTCTCCAACTTGTGATGTTCCCGCCTCAGCTATCTGAGTGCTGGGATTACAAGCGTGTACCACCACACCCAGTTACAGGACTTTTTTTTTTTTTTTTGGCTTTTTAAGATGAGAACAGTGACATCATTTCTCAAACAGGGACAGAGTAAAAGGAACGAGTGTGTTGCTGATGTGAAATCGTGCCTGTTAAATCTCACATCCCAGGGGGCTTTTACCAAATCCAGAAGGTATCAGGCAGCCCACCAGCTCCCAAGGCCACCCCCAGACAGATGTCATTGCTCTCCTAACCATGACTGTGTAAGGTGGATGCCAGGCCTGGCAACTGCCTCCTGCCCCCTCCCTCCCCCTCCCTAGCTGAATAATTTAGGTTCTATTCTAAGTTAAAACCAAATAAAGCAATTTAGAATGACTAATTCCTAGTGGAATTTATATTCCCCAAATGCCTTGCTGGTAACAATGCTGGGAGCCATTTGTCCCTTTTATTTTAGCTGTGTGACTTCTGAGAGGGGCTCCCAGCCTGGGGTGGCCTTGCTTCTAGTCCCAACGGCAATAGAGCTACGAGTAAGAAGCTGTACAACAACAACACTCTCCTTTTTTAGACAGTGTCACATGTAGCCCAGGCTGGTCTTGAATTATTATGTGGCTAAAGATGACCTTGAACTCCCGATCCTCCTGTTCTTGTTTACTTTCTGTTGCTGTGATGAAAACACTCTGTCCAAAAGCAATTTAGGATAGAAAAAGACTTATTTGGCGTATAATTCCAGACCATAGTCCATCATTGAGGAAAGTCATGATGGGAACTCAAATAGGAACCTGAAGCAGAAACTATGGAGGAAAAGCTGTTTGCTGGCCTGTACGTTTTTTTATACACACGACCACCTGCCTAGGAATGGGACCGCCTACTGTGCACTGGGTCCCCCTTCATCAATTAGCAGTCACAATAGACTGTCCAGAGGCCAATCTAATCTAGGCAAACCCTCAATTAAAATTCCCTATGAAGTGATTATGCCAAGCTAAGTAGGAAACCTCCCAAGCGTTCTAGTGTCATGACAGGGATTCCTTCCTCTTCATTGGCTGCTCTCCATCCCAGCCTCTAGCACGGTACACAGTACTGTAGCTCCCAGCAGAACTGACTGTGCCCAAGGTCACCTCAGTGCTTTGTGGTGGCAGAGACAGAGGAGAATGCTGTGCCAAACAGTTAGATATCTCTCACTAGAGAAAGTGGGACACACACGCGTCCCGCAGGGCTTTGGGTGAAGCAGCAAGGTGCCCTGCTGCAGTCGACTGACAGCAAGTGCTGAAAAATGTTCTGTGAGAAAACATGTAAGGGACTAGGAAAGTGGAGGAAGAAAGGGGTCTGGTGAGTGCAAAGGCCCTGAGGTCAACATGCTCTGTCAACAAGTAGGAGCTTTTAATCCCAGCACTTGGCAGGCAAAAGCAGAGTTTCAGGCTAACCTGGTCTTCACAGAAAGTTCCAGAACATCCAGGGCTACATAGAAAGACCTTGTCTAAAACAAAACAAACAAACAAAAACACAACAAACTTTACAAAATAACAAGTAGCACAGAATCAGAAGCAAGGTCTTGGTCAAGCCATATCATCCTCAACCCAGCATCCAGCTAAGCCTTTTGGGTGGAGAGTGCTGGATCGGGGAGAGGAGAATGGGGGTATTCATGGGAAGATAACCACAGGGCAGGTTTTACTGGGTCATGCTATAGTTCTGATACCATGTTCTGATGCAAGGTTGGGTATTAAGGACTGTCTTAGTTAAGTTTCAATTGCTATGATAAAAATACCATGACCAAAAGTAACACAGTTTACAGATTATAGTCCATCACAGAGAGAAGTCAGGACAGGAACCTGGAGGCAGGAACTGAAGCAGAGACCATGGAAAAACACCTTACTGGCTAGTTCTGTGGGGCTAGTTCCCGCGTTTGTCCAAGGTCACTTGCTCAGGAGTGGTACCTCCCACAGTGGACTAGTCCCGCCCTTATCCATCATTAATCAAGAAAATGTTTTAGAATACCTGCCTACAGACAATCTGATATAGTCATTTCCTTGGTTGAGGGACTTGTCAAAAACAAAACAAAATTTAAAAAATAAAAATTTTTAAAACTCCCTAAAGTTAGACAAGGATAGTTATACTACCGGCTCCCCTTGAGGCTGTCAACAGCTAAGCATCAGATCCCCCATGACAAATCCAAGCTGGTTGTTATCTGTCTGCCTCACACACTGCCCCCTCACTTACAGCATAGGGCCTCATGGTCCTCCCCGGCAACAGGACTCTAGCTGAGAGGCTGCGAAGAATGTTCTGGGTCAGAAGAAGCAACAGAGTCTGCAGCAAAAATGGGAGCAAACGGAAGCCGGTGGGAGAAACTGGAAACTGTGAAGCTGGAGAAGCCGGAAACTAGAGCTGGAGAAACCGGAAGCTAAAGTAGAGAAACCGGAAGGTCAAGCAGGAGAAAGTGCTCTGAGGAAAATACTCAAGGCAAGTGGCTCTCTTCAGGTGCTGTAGGGTGGGCATTTCCTTCCAAGTGAGACTGGAAGAGGGACTGTGTTTCCTGAGGGATGACACGAGGTTGAAAAATAGAGGTCAGCAGCCCTGCTTCTGCCAGCAGCGGGCTCTGAGGTCCGCTGGACACTCATGGGCTGAGGGCACTCAGGAGCTTAACATACGGACTCTGGAGGCTTCCCCTGGACCTGTATACAGATTTTCTCCTGCTTGGGAGAAGCAAAGCCCCAGGGTCACACATATGTAAGATATCTACTATATGTCAGATATACCCACACAGGTCTTCTCATTCATTCTTACCACAGCTTTGGAAAGTAGCATTTCACTTCCAGTTTACAGACAGGGACCTTTCAGAGAAGTTCATGGCTAGCACTGGGTCACACAGCATATGAATCGGTTGAAATTCAAAGGGAGATCTACCTGGAGTCTAGCAGTTTCTACTAGTTCCCCTTGTATGATGGTATTTCCTGACTTCTGTAAATCGACATTCTTAAAGCTTGCCCCTATGGAAGAAAACACTTTGAACAGCTAATTCTCCCAGACTCCAGAGTTCACAGGGGCCTCAGTCACTCTTCCAGCTGTCAAATTTCCCAGAATGAACCCGAAGTAGTAAATTTATTGTGTTGTAAGCAACTTTTGCAGTATCCCAATAAAGGGCCCTGATTTAGAGCTAACACATTATTTTAAATACATTGGCAAATGATAAAGATCAGTCCTGGAAATACAGCACAGGAAAAGCTGTATTGCCAGAAGAAAAGAACCAGCGAGATTAGATACTGCATTAAAAGATAGAGTGATGGATTAGGCCCCAAAGCGCAAATTTAGTGCGACTTACCAGAAAAAAAAGTTGAGGGGCAGTAAATCCAGAGTGACAATGTGTGTACCGTGTACCAGTGTTTGTCACTTTTATTACACTTTGTTCAGAAGTTGTAGATGGGTCATTATTTTAAAAAGAAAAAAAAAAACCACATACAGTGCTCAATAAAACTTAGAAATGGAAGTCTTTTGTATGAGGATTCAGGTTGAAACTCTAAATTCGAGTCACTGTGTCAGATCCCAGAACATTACGTAATGGAAGATCCTTCCCCTTATGTCCATAAAACATTCCAAGGCCAAAGAATGGGAGATCCCCAAACACTGTCTCAGAAGGCAGGTGTCACATCCATCATTCAAGTGACTTCTACAAACAAAGGAACATGAAGCCAGACCCTCTGATTCTTCGCTCCTGAGATCAGAAGTTCCTTATCTTGCCCAGACACCCTGGAGTAAATTGAACTGTTATTCCCTACTGTCTCTTCTTGTAACCAGGTTGCTTAGGTGCTTTGTCTGCCCTGTGCCTTGCAATGCTTTCTTATCTAGGGTGGGTACAAGTCCCAACACTGCTGATGTTATCGATGGCCCTGTGACTTGCTCCAACAGATGCACTTGCAAGCACAAATTGGAAGCATTATTTACAGCTCTGGAAGAGTGAAGAAACCTGGAGCTGACCCATGCTACAGACAAAGCAGAAGAAGACTGAGCCCAGAACTGTCTCAGCTATCCCATAACTGTGTGAGATAAATGAAGAGTACTGAAAGTCACTAGTGTCTCTGACTAGCTTGCTATACCATGTAATTACAAGAAATCTTGACCTGGGATCACCAGACAAACTATAGTTGCTTCATGGAGTTTAGATTAGAAATCTGAATTCATGCATGAATTCATGGGTAAATGCATGGGTGGACAGATTCATGCATGGATGAATGATGGATATACATGAGTAGGTAGATGGATGGACAGATGAGTGGGTACATGGAAGGAGTACATAAATGAATGGATGGATACATGGATGCATGGATGTACAGATGAATGAATGGACTTGCCTTCTCATTCTACATCACCAGGAGGGGATGGCAGGCAGTGAGTGATTTGACAAAATGGAGTCTCTTGTGGACTGCTTATCTCACAATTCCTTACAGCCTCTACTCTCATCTCTAGTTGGAACTCTCTACATGTGCCCATCTCTTCTGGGTTTGGACATCACCCTCTTGAGAGTCATTTATTAAAGACTTTGTTGCCCATCTGTGACACCATGGGGAGATGGTGGAACATGCCTCTTAAGGGGCTACCGGTACCTCAGCATCTTCCTCTTTCCAAATGTCCTGTGAGGTGAACATGTGTTTTCACTGTGAAGTACTGTCTCTCCACAGCTCCAAAGCAAAAGAGCCAAGCAACCACTGACAGAAACCTATGAAATGAAACTGTGACCCAAATTAAACTTGACTGTACCAAGTTATTTTGTCACAGAAATGGAAATCCAGGTAACATAAACTGCTTTAATTCCTTTCATGGATTCCCCTGGAGTGGAGGGATATAATGGAATGAGGATCTTTGTTGAACTGCCTATTAGGATCTCTGCCCTACCACCCCCACCTCTAAAAATAGGCCTTTTCCTATATTGCTGGGATACAAATAAGATGATATAACCTTCTGGAGGAAAATTTGATCATATCTAACAAAGCTATGTCCAACAACCCAAGTCTGAAAATCCACCCTGAAGATACAGTTTCTACAATGCTGATCTGATACACACAGGGCAAAGCCAGTATCCCTAGGAAGGTTGGATGGATGATGCTGTTCCCACACCATGGATGCTGTAAAGTTAACTTGTTAAAAAGAAGAAACAAACTGGAGGATATCTACATCCTCATAAGGGTTGTACTGATTGGTTGTTTTGTTTTGTCAACTTGACACTAGGACCTCAGTTGAGAAGATGCCGTCATCAAGTTGGCCGTTAGTGCCTTTTGATGATTGATGTGGGAGAACACAGCCCACAGTGGGCAGTGCTACTCCTAAGCAAGTAGTCCTGGGCTGTGTAAGAAAGTAGCCTGAGCAAACCACTAAGCCACAATCCTCCATGGCCTCTGCTTCAATCCCTGCCTCAAGGTTTCTGCTCTGCTGGAGTTCCTGCCTTACCTTGACGATGGACTGGAACCTACAAGTCAAATAACCACCGTCTTCCAAGTTGCTCTTGGTCATGCTGTTTTATCACAGCAATAGAACACTAACTAAGACAAAGATCCTTTGCAGAATGTCATATTAGGTGAAAAAAATCAAGATATGAAAAGGTCTTTACTATGGGACTATAAGAAAGGAAGCTAAACATGGTGGTGAGCAGTATTGATTCTACCGAGGATGGTTTCCTCTGCCTGCAATATCATCCCCTCCTGAGGAGACTGGATGAGAGGGCAAGTTCATTCATTCATGTGTTCATCCATCCATCCATCCATCCATCCATTCATACATAATCCCAGCACTCTGGAGGTTGAGACAGGAAGATCTCAAGTTTTGAGCCAAAAGGGTGTATGTAGTGAGTTCTGGGCCAGCTGGGCTACACAGCAAGATCAAAAGAAAATAAAGAAGAAAATGAAAGAGAAGGGAGGGAAGAGACAGGAGAGAAGACAAGGAAAGAATATAAGACATACCTGCTGGGTTGTTTGTTTTCCAAGACAGGGTTTCTATGTGCAATGGCCCTGACTGTCCTGGAACTCACTCTGTAGACCAGGCTGGCCTCAAACTCAGAGATCTGCCAGCAGAGTGCTGGAATTAAAGGCATACACCACCACCTGACTACCTGCTAGATTTTTACAATCATAAATAGTAGAAAATAAACATCAAAATTAATTAAATCAGCTAGGTATGGTGGTACACAGATTTGATGCCAGCACTCAAGAAGCAGAGGCAGACAAGTCTCTGTGAGTTCAAGGTTAACCTAGTCTATATAGTAAGTTCTAGGACAGCCAAGACTACACAAAACATCCTATCTTGAAAAACAAACAAATCAACAAAATAAGATAATGAAATCAAGAACCATTAGGGGAATCAGGTACCCCCATTCCTGTGTGTCTTTGTGTCTGTGTGTGTGTCCTCGAGAGAGAAAGAGAGAGAGAGAGAGAGAGAGAGAGAGAGAGAGAGAGAGAGAGAGAGAGGGAGAGAAGGAGGGAGGGAGAGAGAGAGAGAGTGTGTTCAGGTGCACATGTGTAGGCAAGTGTGGGTGCACGCTTATGCACTTATGTGTGGAGGCCAGACCTGTGTCTCAGGTGTCATTCCTCAAGACACCATCCACTTTTGTTTTTTTAAATACTGTCTCTGCCTGACCCGAAGCACATCAATTTGGCTAGGCTAGCTGGCCAGGAAGCCCCAGGGATCCTCCTGTCTCTACTTCCCCAGAACTGGGGTTACAAGCACATGCCAACCACTTCTCTTTTGCTTTCTTCCTCTTCCTCCTCCTCCTCCTCCTCCTCCTCCTCCTCCTCCTCCTCCTCCTCTTTAACAGTTTATCAGTTCTGGATCTCACACTTAGGTTCTTGTGCCAACACAACAAGGCCTTTACCAACTGAGTTATTCCCATTCCCATAATCAGATACTTCTCTGACTTTATTTTTTTACTTTTCTATCAGAGGACAATTCTATGGAGCTGGAGAGATGGCTCAGCAGTTAAGAGCACATATTTCTCTTGCAGAGGACCTGAGTTCAGTTCTCAGCACCTATACAAGGCAGCTCACAATCATGTGTTCCAGGAGATCCAATGCCCTTTTACAGCCTCCTACAATCTCATGCACAAACCCGCACAGAAACATACACATCTGCAAATAATAAAAGTAAAGATACATTTTAATTAACTTCACAGTGGAAGTGCCTGATAATTATTAGAAGAATAAAGAGATGAACCTAATATGTATGAGCTGATACCATAACTACATAGTAGATCATTTTAAGCAACTATTTCAAATTTGAAGAAATAAATTTGTCTCAAGCTCATTACTTGGCATTCCTAGACCAGAGTAGTTACTCCATGAATGAGTGAATCACCCAAGACCAGGACCAGGAGCAACACGGGAAAGGAAAGGGTTTCTTTGGCCTACACCTCCAGCTTCATCCATATCAATATATGCACACCTGTAATCCTGATACCTGAGGGGCAGAGGCAAGAGGATCGCTGTGAACTCAAGGCCAGCTTGGTTTATATAGCAAATTCCAGACCAGCTAGGACTACATTAGGAGTCTTTTCCACAAATTAAAAAAAAATTTACAGGTTTCAGTCCATCATTGAAGGGAGAAAGAGGCAGGAACTCAGGCTTCACATCACACTACGTCTACAGTCACCAGCAGAGAAAAACTGATGCATCCACACTGCCTGCATCTTGTTTCCTCCTGTGTTACATGGCCCAGGACTATCTGCTGAGGGAGCTATGTAACTGTCCTTGTGTAACAGTTAGCAATCAGGACAATCCCCAGCAGACATGCCCACAGACCAATTTCTCAACTGAGTCCTCACAGATGACTGCATGCTGCATCAAAGTCAGTCAGGACAAGGGCCTACTATCGCCTCATCCCAGCGGGCTCTACTTTGGTAACAATTTATCTCAGGTAAGTCCTGGGATTGTTTCTGTTATTGCCGCTGTTGCCATTCTTGCAACCGGTTGACTTCAGAGATAATTGATTTCAAATTCCTAATCCTCCTGCCTCAGCCTCCTCGGTAATGATAGTACAGGTGTACACCATCAGGCCTAGTCCAATGTAAGTTCTGCTTCATGCCATCAAAACAAGCTACGGGTTGGTCCCATGACCCAAACTCATGGCCCACATCCTCTTGAGACTCTAAACATCACAGCGCCAGCCTCCCTCCTCTTCCTTGATATCTCCCCTCTTCTGTCCTTACCTCCATGGGAGCCATTCCTTAGAAAACACTTGTTATATCACTAACACTTATCTTAAACAGCAGAAATGTATCATGTCATGGTTCTGGGGGACTCAGTGGTAAAGTACCTGCCTAGCATGTGCAGTGCTTGGCTTCAATCCCTAGTACAAAAAAAGATTAATTATTAATAAATATGAAACATTAATGCACAGTTAGGATTCATTATTATTATATACTGTGGTTTTAAGCATCTCAACCCTCATGAATACCAACCGGACTGATGCTGCCACCAGTGGATCACCTACCAGGCATTTTTTATTCTACTGTCCATCACTGTGGCTTCCCCAGCTTGCCAAGTCATGGCCCCAGGGGACCGATCTGATACTACACCTCCTAATCTTGGAAGAAGGACAAACCACTTCGAGGAAGAAAAAAATGAAGCCAAGAAGGAAAAATAGCCATCGCCACAAGGACACAACCAATTTTGTTTTTAAAATGCCAGCAGCTTAACACATTCTCATCGATGTGAGCATTAAAGTTACAGCCCCCCTGAGCCACTCAATAATGTCCCCAACTGTTCAACACTTCACAGGCTTTTGCTTCAGTAGGCTACTCAGGAAATGTCAACCTGTGTGCAGCATCAGCAAATGTCGTAGCCCTTTATGCTTTGAAATGTCCCTCACAGGCTCATGAACACTTGGTGCCCAGCAGGTGGCGCTGTTCGAGGAACTTTTAAGATGTGCA
Organism: Sigmodon hispidus; assembly: GCA_004025045.1. Lineage (NCBI taxonomy): Eukaryota > Metazoa > Chordata > Mammalia > Rodentia > Cricetidae > Sigmodon > Sigmodon hispidus. The sequence continues at coordinate 32,114 of PVIH01009430.1, read as the reverse complement.
GTCTATCCAGTGGTTGTATATTAGTAGATCCAAGGAGTGAGCCTTGAAGGTTGGGTCCACTACTAGTACCAGTCTGAGCTCTTTGCTTTCTGCGTTTCCAGCTAGACTAGAAGCTCCCACTACCACAGATCCAGCTGCCCCAGAAGCCATGACTTCCCTACTGTGATGGACTGGATAGCCATGGAAAATGTGAGCCAAACTAAGCCCGTCCTCCCTCCCTCCCTCCCTCCCTCATGGGGTTCTAGCCAGGCATCAGTTACTATTTTTCTTGCTGCAACAATATTCTTGACAAATGCAACTTAAGGACAGGATTTATTTTGATGATGTTTCCAGGTAACACAATCCATCATAGCCAAGGGTGGGAAGGGAGGTTTGATATGAGCATAACAGCAAGAGCCTGAAGCAGCTGATCACATGGTATCCACAGTCAGGAAGGAGAGAACAATGAACTTGGTGCTCCATCCATTTTTTCCTCTTTATTTGGTTCCAGATGCTAGCTCATGGAAGGGTGCCACCCACACCTACACCTACCATGGTTCCTCTCATCTCAGTTAACCTAATCTAGATAATCCCTCACAGACATGCCCAGAGACTTGTTTCCATGGTGACTCTAAATCCCATCCATTGACAAACAAAATTAACCAGCACAGATAGATTACCAAGCAATAAGGAAAGCAATTAGGGCCAGTGAGATGTCTCAGCAGGCAAAGGTGCTGGTCCATAGGCCTAGTGGCCTGAATTCAATTCTCAATACATACATAAAGGTGGGAGGAGAGAAATGACTGCCCAAAATTGCCCTCTGACCACCACATGCACACAGTGGCACACTTACACATACACACACACACACACACACACACACACACACACACACAAATAATAGTAATTTTTTAATTTACAAAAACCAGTAACTAATACAAAGCCACTCCTGTCACTCAAGACAAGGAACTCTTTTTCAGTCCAAGAAGCCTAGGAAACCCTCAAAATTACTTTTACGGACAGTCTGGGGTCTGAGCTATCTAGACCAGCTCCAGAAAATGAAAAGTGCTGTGGATCTTCAATTGTGCCAAGACTGGAGAATGTTGAGTGATGCCCCTCTTCTCTATGAGTCAAATAGTAAGCAATTTCATTTCCAAAGGGATGATAAAACAACAGGCATCTGTGTGGGGAGGGGAGGGCAGGACCAAACACTCAGCTCCTCTGTTCAAGGTACCTTGGTTCCCCACGCCAGCAGATGAAATAACACATTTGTGTATGAAAAGAAGAGACTGGGAACAAAGGATAGCGAACAGTGTATCCCACTCTGTGTGGCCTTGGTGATGCTTGACATTTCTGGGAAATGAATTTAGCACAAAAACCCAACAATTCAAAGCCTCGTGCCAAACAACCGATTCAAAGAGAACCGGTGAGAGGAGCAAACCACATGATGATGAGGCACTTCCTGAAATAGTCATCCATTGCTGCTGTGGTCCCTGTGAGGGGAGGGAGGCAAGTTGTCCAGGGGTGTGGAGTGGGGTGGAGGTCGCCTGTAGAGCAAATGTGGATAGGAGAGAGGGGTTTTTTGTTATGTTTATTAAGATTCTCAGTCCACAGACTCCCAGAGCTGGCTTGGTCCTGCCTCTAATCTCCTGAGGATTGGCCATAGATGAAGAAGCAGTGACATTAAGGACCACCTGATACCCCACCATCTCCTCCTGTTTAGCAAGTCCAACATTGACTTACCCTTAAACCTATAGAAAACCAATCAATCACCCAGTCTGTTCTCCCTCTCACAGAGGCACTTTCCAACTGGGCATAAGGACACTTTTCTCCTTCATCCAGATGTCACCTGATTAAAGTGATGCAATGGCTAATGTTAGTTATTAAATAGACAGAATCTGGAATCATCTGGCACGTGGGCCTTTGAGCATGCCTGTGAGGGTTTACTTTGCATTTCTATTATGTTAATTCCAGTAGGAAGACCCATATCAATTGTGGGCAGGACCATTTTCAGTATGGATATCTCCTGAGAGCTGAGCAGTAGCCTACATTCATCCATCCCTGCTTCCTGACTATGGATGCTGTTGTATTATGTTTCTGACCTGGACTTTCCAGCCTAGCCCCAAGATTCTGACCCATACTCAGCTCTGCTGCCACTTAGGCCCAAATAATCACATAGATGCTTGTATTATTTTTATGTTAATTGGCCTAGGGCCCAGGCATATAACTTGCTAACTCCTTCATCTCAACTCAACTCATCTTGGTCAGCCATGCAGCTCAATACCTTTTCTCAGCAGCATTTTGTCTGCTTCTCCTGGCAGCTCTGGCAACTCTATGGCATCTGTGTCTGCTCTGAGATGTTCCCAAGTTTTCTTAGCCTGGTAGCCACACACACTTCCTGTCTGCCTTTGGCCAATCACCTTTTGTTAAACCCATAATGTGGGACAAATATATACCACATTACCAGCATGATCCCACTACAGATGCAATGCATCCGGCTGTTTGAAGCTCCTATTCTGCTTGGACTTTCTTACCATGATAGATTGTGAGTTGCTTTGGTCACTGGGGCAAGAGTAGGCTCAGATGGGCAGAGTTCTGAGCTCAGATCTCAGCCCAACCTCTCACTCATCACATGACCTTAAGCAAATTCATTTCACTGAGCCCCAACAAAAAGGCAACTCAAGGGGAAAAGTGTTTATTTTGGCTCCTAATATCCAGATTACAGTGGGAGAGTCGAAGCAGCAGGAGCTTGGAGCAGCTGGTCATCCCATCCACAGTCAAGAGTAGAGAGAAAAGAATTAAAGCATGCATGCCTAGCACTCAGCTAGCTTTCTTTACTCTTATACATTCTAGGGCCCAAAACCAGGGAATGGTACTACCCACATTCAGGTTTGACCTCTCCATATCAATTAAGGCAAGCGAGACAGTCCCTACAAAGGCCAATCTGATAGGACAAGTAACTACTCATTAAGATTTTCTTCCCAGTGTTCTCTTTGGAAGGTGGGGAAGACAAGCTTTCAGATTTCCTGCTTTATTGAAAAGTCTGCCAGATATTCTAGGCCTGTAGATCGAAGATCTGTGTCTCAATGTTGCAGAGAAACTTTGGGTGACTGTCCATGCAGCAAGATGTTTCTGTTGTTAGGTAATATTACATCCTTCCGTTGGGGTCTTTGATGGAGTTAAAGAGTAAATAGTTAATTAATTGTTTCTTAGTTATAATAGAAAATAAATTAGGTATAAAACTTTGGAATCACTAAGATAGATAATGAAACATTTTCTCTGAATTTTCTAAATGGAAATTCACTGGATATTGTAAATGTAAATCTTACTTGATAACTGTTTTATTGTATGTAGCTTTACTGTTTAAAGTTAAAACCTTCCTTTCATTTTTATTTAGACAAAAAAGGAATATGTTGTAGAATATTATTTTAAAATGTGTTACATTTGTTTATGCTGTGGACCATTTGTCTAATGATGCAAAGATGTGTTGTATTCTTTTATGTTGCGTTTGTTTAACTCTGTGAAGCTGTGCTACTTTGCCTGTCTAAAACACCTGATTGGTCTAATAAAGAGCTGAATGGCCAATAGTGAGGCAGGAGAAAGGATAGGTGGGGCTGGCAGGCAGAGAGAATAAACAGAAGAACAAAAAGAGGAGGAAGATGCTGGGGACCAGCCACAGAGTAAGAGTGAAAGTAAGATATTCAGAAGCAAGAAAAAAAAAGCCAAGAGACAAAAAATAGATGGGATAATTTAAGAAAAAAAAATCTGACTAAAAATAAGCCAAGCTAAGTCTGGGCATTCATAAGTAATAATAAACCTCCATGTGTGTTTATCTGGGGGCTGGCTGATCGGCCTCCAAAAGAGTCAAGGAAAAAAGTAAAATAAAGCGACTAATAACAGCAGAGGGAGGAGAATCAGTAGCTAAAGGCTAGCCTAGGCTACATAGTATGTTTATAGCCTCAGCTACTTAGTAAGACCCTGTTGTCATCCCCCCACAAAACAAAAGATAAATCGAAAGAGAAAGAAAGAAAGGAAACAAAATAAAAGGAAGGGAAGGAAAAAAGGAAAGAGGGCAGGGAGATGGCCCAATGGGTGAGAATGCCCCCTGTACATGCATGAGGACCAGAGTTTAAATCCCTAGCACCCATGTTAAAAAGCAAAGCATAGCTACATACGCACCTGTAACTCCAACACTAGTGATTCTAGATGGTGTCAAGTCGGCAGAACCAACCATCTCAAGAAGTTAGATTGGGACCTCAACCCATCTCTCCTAGAGGTCTTCACGGCCCTGCTGACTCCCAGTCTACAGAACAGTAAGAGATTACATTTCTGTTGTTTAGACCATCCAGTTTGAGATAGTTCATGACAGCAACCCCAGGAAATAAATCAGGAGGCTATTTCCATCTCACCCTCAGCACCCTTAGTGCCTTGGGTCCCTCATTAGCGTTGACAGCCAACAGCAGAGGTTGACACACATAGCTGGTGGCCAATCATCATCGCAGAATCTTTGAAGATATTTAATTAAACTCATATCCATTGCATTTTTTGCTATTTTTTTTCCACCTGCCACAGCCAATAGTAGCTTTTTCTAGGTCTCTAGCTTTTTGCTTCAGCCTTAGAAATATGATAGTCCAGTGGACATTGTGGTAGTACATGTCTATCATCCTAGCTCTCAGAAAGCTAAGGTATGGGCTGGTGAGATGGCCCAAAGGGTAAGGTAGCTTGCTGATGCAGAGCCTGATGACCTAAGTTTGGTTCCCAGGGGTGCATAAACTAGGCATGGGGGTGCCTACCTCTAATCCTAGTGCTTGAGACATAGATGCAGAAGGATGAAGAGTTCAAGGTCATCCTTGGCCTCATAGTGAGCCTGAATACCAGAGACCCTGCCTCAAGAAGAGGAAGGAGAAAAACAGGAAAGAAAGGGGGAGGGGAGGGGAAGGGGAGGGGAGCTACCTTCCCATGTAAGTCACACAGTGCTCTCTGTCTGTCTCCCACTCACTTGGACATGCCCTCCTGTCATTCTTCGGTTAACCAGGCTTGTCCTATATACAATCTTTGTGCCTCATCTGAATGTGTTCAGTGGTGATTATAAGTGCAACCAGCCTGGAAAGAGATCAGATAATCTAAAAATAAAACCTGTGCCCCCTCAAGGGATCAGAATTTCTCTAGGAATATTATGCTGGGGAATGACCAAGGGCCAAAGCCTGTTGCCAGCCAGAAGGAAAGGAGGAGGAGGAGGAGGAGGAGGAGGAGGAGGAGGAGAAGGAGGAGGAAGAGGAGGAATATGTCCCCTAGGAAGAGATTTCACATGGTTCTGACAACTTGTCAGAGTGCCTGACAAGGTGGGTCAGCGGTGGCCAGGACCACACATTGTGGTGATATATTTTTCATTAAATATAAAATATATCACTACAACACATTGAGAAGAACTGCCTAATTATGGCACCCCTAACCCTAACCCTAACCCTAACCCTGAGTTTAAACCTAAAGCTTATTGAGGGCTGCAAAGATGGACGGGGTGGGGGGGGGCAGACACTGGACTTGCTTACTGTTCCTCCCCCAATGGGTTCACATCCACTCTCCTTTCTCGACTTTTCACCATGGTTTACCTCTTTGATGTTTACCTCAGCATCTTGAGAAAGGTGGCTGAGCCCAGCTTGTTATGGTTTCTGGATTCCATATTGACCCTAAAGACTTGTATAAAACCCATGTTCCAAGGAGCCAAGGGGAGGCCAGAGTGGGATCCAGGCCCTGAATGGAGTAGGCCAGACTGGGGTCTCATCCATCTGTGGAAACTCAGCTTTTTAGTCTGTCAACAAAAAAACACAACTGTCACCTCCAAGGGGCTAACAGTTTGTTCTGGAACCAAATATGAGTGACCATGACACAGAAACACAGACTCTGGTTACCTCACATTCCATTTTCTAGCGTGACAACATTTTTATATTAATAGAACAAAGGAAGTCATAAGTCAAGGCACTTTTTCATTATTTGGTTATTTCTTGAGGTGTGGGGTGTTTGTTTTTCAAGACCTGATCTCACTATATAGCTCTGCTTATCCTAGAACTCACTCTGTAGACCAGGCTGGCCTCAAACTCATAGACATCTGCCAGCCTCTGCCTCCCCAGAGTGCTAAGATTAAAGAATCAAATCACTACAGGTAGTTTATAAAGACACTATCGTATACGTTGGCAAGAACATAAGGTAGGTGGTTACAGCCAGGAAGGGAAATGCTTGATGGGATGCAAGAACAGTAAACAGCTGAGCCATCTCTCCAGCCCCAAATCGGTCTTTGGTTTTTGTTTGTTTTTTTGTGCTGCTGACATAGAACTCGGGGCCCTGTCCATGTGAGGCAAGATGTCTACCACTGCTCTGAATCCCAGCCCTTTGTGTAACTTTTAACTTCTCCTTTTTAACTAAGAATTAGCTTGGAGGTAATAGCTTCAATCACACTGATGAAAATCAATAGAGAGTAAATTAAACATAAAGCTGAATTCATCCTGATCGTGTTCTTTGTTGCCGCTGGCTAATTTGATGACAAAGCAACTATTTTAATCTTCTAGGCTTAGAGTTTTTGTTGCTGGACACCTTGAGAGGAGGGGGTAATTATGCAGCCCATTTATCAAAAAGATTAAGAAAACAGGAGGGGTGGGAATTGGTTTACAAGCATTCTAGGAATTACAGCAACATGACACTGAGATATCCAGATAGTTCCTCAAATTACGTTGTTTCTCCTCTCTTCCTAGGCTCAACGAATCAATAGATATGACTAAGGTTGATTAGGAGTCAGGAGTCCACTTTTCCCCTGTCCTGGGATGGGAGCTTCCTTATCTTAATAAGGGACTAGCCTGTTGGGGGAAAAACACTTGATTTTCTGCAACTGTGTTACCATGGATACAGCATCCGGTCCTCAGCATCTCAATGAAAGAGCCTGGCTTCCCAGGTTTTTTTGTGCATATCATAATTTAGAATGTGTTTGGTTTTCATTTGCAGCCCAGTCTGCCAGCCCGTCTTCCCCAAGATTCTGCAAAGTTCAACCATAACGAACATGAATAAATCGTCTTCTCAGCTCCAGCTGCCTCTTGGGAAGATGTATTTCAGGGTGTTGGGAAGATCAAAGGATTCCCTGGTTGGGGGTCCTCAAGATTCACCCTTAAAGTCAGAGCAAGCTAGGTGTGATAGACTGTGGTCCTTGGAACAAAACAGCCACAATCCCCATCAAGTTCCTACTTGTAAGGGTCCATCCTGCCTGTGACTTTTAACTTCCCCTCTGAGGAGGTGGAGGAGGGGAGGGTCACTGGACCATCTCTGGACTGAGCTTCCAGATGCCCCTAGCCATTTGTATGTAATTCCATTCTACTTGCTTCAGGCTCCTGTGGTCTCAGGGAGGGCAAGAGTATAAAGCTGGAGAAGGCTGGCTGAAGGGGACTCTCTGAAGCCTTAAAGGGGCCACCCTGCATGCTGGGGGGGGACTTTTCAGTGTTGCTGCTTTGGGGTCACCCACAGTCCTGTCCTTAACCCTTCACTGCTGTTCTGCAAGTAATCTCAAGGGCAACTCTGCTGGAATCACATTTTGGGTTGTTCTTGAGACCTTGTGATGAGGGGTAGACCTTGTTGTCTAAGTTTCCCGAGAGATGAGTCCTTGAAATACCAGGGTTATCTAGGAGACTCCTAGAAGATGCCCACTTATGGTAAACTGAGGCTGAGGTGGGTTTTACAGAAGCTCCCCATGATGCACACCTTGTTGAAGTACCTGCACAGAGTCCAGAGCCTGTTTGCAGTCCCATAAGTGCCAGGGTGAAGACCTCAGGGACATATGGCTATTGGACATTGCAATCGACTTGGCCTTATACTGGCCGGGGACTTAACGCCTCTGTCAATCATGTGGTCATTCTTGGACCAAGAGGTTCAATTAACCAAACCAGTTTGTATAGACTGATGTTAGGGACTTGGCTCTAGAACAGGTTCAACCTTTCTTCTAGTGCTGAACCCTTTAAAATAATTCCTCATGTTGTGGTGACCCCCAACCATAAAAATATCTCATAACTGTAACTCAATACTTCATAACTGTAATTGTACTATTGTTATAAATTGTAACGTAAATATCTGATATTCAGCTATTGGGAGGTCGTGGCCTACAGGTTACCTTAGAGGGAAGCCATGCTTTACTGGAGAGGGGTGATAAAGGAGGAGAGTGGATTCCCTTTAAAGCTGGGAAAGGAGCTTTATTAAGGGTGAGAATGAGAGAGTCAGGGAGAGAGACAGAGAGAGAAATGTCGTGAGAGGCATGTGGAGGAGAAAAGGTCAGAGGAACCTCTTCAGACATCAGCCTACAGAACATTCTCCCCCACCCTGGACTCTTCCTGAGGTGTTTTGGACCAAACCTCAGAACAAGCTGACTTTTTATTACCTTTCACGGGTAGTGGGAAGTTCTGCATCACGTGATTCAGTTCAACACAGTATACACAACGAAGAACATGGAGGAGCCAGGTATTGACTAGGACCATGAATGTTTGGGGACTTCTGATAGCCACTTCACTGTGTCTCAGGAAGAGTGGCAGAGAGGCATAAACTGACCTCTTTAGACTTCTGGTTTTGACATAAAAATTCAAGCTTCTAACCACAACAGAGGACATGGATTTCCATGATGCTGGATGGGTAAGCCTCAGCCTCCCGCAACTGAGCACAAAGGGTCAGGGCTTACACACAGATGGGCTTGACAGGTCAGTGAGTTCCAGAATCTTCTAGAACCTTAACCACCTTATCTCTTAGGTCAATAGGATACTTATGAAAAGCCAAATTGACAGCATCAACTTGGAGGACAAGGAGGTGGGTCCTCAGGTTGGAAGGGAGCATGAGGGAGGGGCAACCAGGACAGAAGGCCAAGATGCCAGAATGGAGATACAAAAATGTGCAAAGAGTGCTTGCCCAGCATGCACGAGGCCTTGGCTTCCATCCCCAGTACTGAGTGAGCTGGTGCACGCCTATAACCCCTCACTCAGAAAAGGGAGGGAGGAAAATCAGATGTTAAAATAATCTCTGACTATAATAGAGAGCTCAGGATCAATCTGGGGTACAAGTAAGGCAATCATTAAAAAAAGAAAAGAAAAAAAAAAAAAAGACCAAGTGTGGTGGCTTCAGCGCTTGATACTTGAGAGGCTGAGGAAAGAAGGTTGGGAGGAGGGAGCAGACAGAAGAACGGATGGAGCCAGGCCAGACAACTTATTCCTGACAGATGTGTCAAGCCCCCTTGCCTCTTAAGAATCCACAGCACCTGCTATTGATAATCTGTTGGTGGCTTTTGCAGCTGGGCCTTAGTGTTTTCTTAATCATGGTGTTTAGAATTTAAAAAAAAAAAAAAAATACCAGCAGAATTCTGAAGCTAATTAGGCCATTATTCTTCAAAGATTTAATTTGCTTTGATGGGCTAATCTATAATCATATTTCCAAACAGCTTCTATTTAATTACTGCACAAAATGAATGAGGTCCTGGGGCAGTTGGTGTCTGATAAACGCACTGCTGTGGTCTGCATGTTTGTGACTGTCTCCGGAGTCACACGCTTTAGCTGAACCCCCAAGCTGGTAGCATGAAGAAGTAAGACCTGTGCCAGAACACCTGGGAGGTTGAGGCAGGCAGATCCAGAGTTCAAGGCCAGCCTGGGCTATAAGAAAGCCTGGGAGGGGCTGGCTCTGTGGATAAAGTGCTTGCTGTGCAAGCATGGGTGTCTGAGTTTCGGTCACAAGCATCCACGTTAAAAGCCAGAAATGTTAGTTAGAAATCAGCACCATCTTTAGGGTGCAGCAGCAGGCAGCTCTCTACAGGAAGGAAGGAAGGAAGGAAGGAAGGAAGGAAGGAAGGAAGGAAGGAAGGAAGGAAGACAGACCCTGGCTTTGAGAAGTGACTAGGTTATGATGGTGGAGCCTCATGAACATGATAAGTGCCCTTATAAGAGAGGCCTTCACAGTATGCCTGCCTCTCCCACCATGGGAACATATAATGATGTCTGGGAGAACAGCTTTACACTGTGGCCAGCAACACAGGGATTTCCTTCCTCCTTTAGGGAACTTCTGGTTTTTTGAGGCAGGGTTTCCCTAGGTAACCCCAGCTGTCCTGGAACTCACTTTGCAGATCAGGCTGGCCTTGAACTCGGAGATCCACCAGCCTTTGCTCCCTTAGTGCTGGCTTTAAAGGCATGAGCTACCACTGCCTGGCTAAAGCCAGTGTCTTAATTAGAATTTTTATGATTTTTGTCACTGTGATAAAACACCATGACCAAAACAATTGGGAGAGGGGGTTATTTCAGTTTTAGATGCTCGCATCACACTCTATCACTGAGGGAGGTCAGGAGAGGAACCCCAGACAGGAAATGTGAAGACCTGGATTTATCCATACAGTACATTTAAAAAAACTTTTATTTATTTATTTGCCTTGGTGCCTGGAACTGGGACTACAGACAGTTGTGAGCTGTCATGTGGTTGCCCTAACCCTAACCCGGTCCTCTGGAAGAGCAGCCAGTGCTCTTTTTTTTAAAAAAAAAAACTTTATTTATTTATTTATTTGCCTTGGTGTTTGACTGGAACTGGAACTACAGACAGTTGTTAGCTGCCATGTGGGTGCTGGGAATCGAACCCGGGTCCTTTGGAAGAGCAGATGGTGCTCTTAACCGCTGAGCCATCTCTCCAGCCCCTCAGCCAGTGCTCTTAACCCCTGGGCCCAAATAGTACATTTGGTACCTGAGGGCGGGGCCTGGTTTCAGAGAAGCTTTGGTACCTGAGGGTGAGGTCCAGGTCTGTAAGTGCACCTGACAGCTAATAGATTCAAGAGTTAGGTTCAAGCCAGAAGGTCCAGCTAATAGCTGCTGTACCTGTACCCCCTTTGCCCAATCCTGGAATGCCAAGATGTGTTGCACCTTGCTTAAGTGTATTTTTCTTTAAAGTCCCCCACCTGTTGGGACTGCAAGGTTGTTAGCTTTCTGCTGCCCTGGAATGAGGCTATCGACCCGGGTTCATTGGAACCTCTATTTAACAATAAGTCCCTCATGCATGTTACAGCGTGTCCAAACTCCATGGTGGTCGTTGAGAATTCCTAAACACGGGCATAACAGAACCTGGAGGTAGGAACAAAGGCAGAGACCATGGATTCATGCTGCTTCCTGGCTTTCTCCTCACAGCTGCTCAGCCTGCTTTCTTACACCATCCAGGGCCACCTACCTAGGAGTGCCACCACCCCCAGTGAGCAGGGCCCACCCACACCAATTATTAATCAAGAAAATGCACTACATACTTGCGGTCAGGCAAATCTTTTATTTATTTATTTATTTGCCTTGGTGTTTGCCTGGAACTGGAACTACAGACAGTTGTGAGCTGCCATGTGGGTGCTGGGAATCGAACCCGGGTCCTCTGGAAGAGCAGCCGGTGCTCTTAACCGCTGAGCCATCTCTCCAGCCCCGCGGTCAGGTAAATCTTATGGGGGCGTTTTCTCAATTAAGATTCCCCTCTTGGGGCTGAAGAGATAGCTCAGCGGTTAAGAGCACTGACTGTTCTTCCAGAGGATCTGAGTTCAATTCCCAGCATCCACATGGCAGCTAACAACTGTCTGTAATCCCAAGATCTGACACCCTTACACAGTTGTGCATGCAGGCAAAACACCAATTCGCATAAAATAAATACATATATATATATGTATATTTGAATTAAAAAAAAAAAAAGATTCCCTCCTTCCCAGAAACTGCAGTTTGTATCAAGTTGACCCAAAGCTAACCATGGCAGCCAGATCCTTGACTATACTGCAGAAAATAATTTCCAGGGCAAGCCACAGTGAGGCCATACTAGTGGGTTTATTAAGATGCAGGATGAGTGTAAACATTAATGCTTTTTTTAAGATTTAGTTTTTATTTTCAGTTATATGTATGTATGAAGGCAGTGTATGTGCATGTGTATGTGAGTACAGGTGCCTGTGGAGACCTAAATAAGTTGCCAGGCATCCTGTAACTGGATTCAGTGCTGGTTGTAAGCCACCCAATATGAATGCTGGAAATCAAACCCAGGTTCTCTATGAGAGAGGCACATGCTCTCAACCTTGGAAGCATCTCTCCAGCCCCCAAACCCTAAACGCATAGGTGTAAGCATGAGAGAAAGGAGACTACTCAATGTGAAGCATGAGTGCAGGCATCTAAGACAGACATTGTCTGTAGCTATCCCGATAGCTATATACATGGTCCTGGGGGAAGTCAAGGACCTCAAAGGATGTCACTGACAACAAGATCTAAAGATTCAGCAAAGCTTCACATTTAAGTAAATAATAATAATAATAATAGTAAATGAAGTAAAAAATATTAAGACATAACTAGGTTATTAATTTTTATTAAGCAATTTATCTTTTAAAGTGCAATGGGAAGGTGATGCGACAGGGGATCTCCTTTAAACTCGGGCATGAGACAGGTGTGTTAGTATTAGACCCAAAGTGAGCATAGTGTATTTTTTTTTAAGATCTTTTTTGAGGTACCTTTAGGAAGACAAACATCTGAACAGGTCACTTGAATTTCATTAGTCAAATTTCTTCATCATTGTTGTTCCCTTATATTTATTTACTTAATTATTATGGTATGTGTGGGGGGGCAGCTTGGTCTACATAGCAAGTTCAGCCAGAATGACATATTTTTTTTTTAAACTTTATTTATTATTTATTTATTTGCCTTGGTGTTTGCCTGAAACTGGAACTACAGACAGTTGTTAGCTGCCATGTGGGTGCTGGGAATCGAACCCGGGTCCTCTGGAAGAGTAGACGGTGCTCTTAACCACTGAGCCATCTCTCCAGCCCCCAGAATGACATATTAAAAGACCCTGTCTCGGGGCTGGAGAGATGGCTCAGCGGTTAAGAGCTCCGTCTGCTCTTCCAGAGGACCCGGGTTCGATTCCCAGCACCCACATGGCAGCTCACAACTGTCTGTAGTTCCAGTTCCAGGCAAACACCAAGGCAAATAAATAAATAAATAAATAAAGTTTTTTTAAAAAAAAAAAAAGACCCTGTCTCAAGAAAGAAAGAAAGAGAGAGAGAGAAAGAGAAGAAGAAAGAAAGGGGGAATCCTCGCAATGTGGGGAACAGAAACAAAAATAGAGGCTAACCAAAAAAAAAAAAAAACACTCTCAAGATCAAAGGTTCAGAAGTAGACCTTGACTCAAGGGGAAAAGTGAAAAGTGATTTAAAAAAAAAAAAAGAAAGAGAGAGAGAGGAGAGAAAGGATATCTGATGACCTCTGGTCTCCAAGCATCCACATGTACCCATTCACTCACACACACCCTAACACACATGAAGTACATCTAAATATACTTTATTTATATTTTAATGTCTCAGTGGGTAAAGGTGCTTGACCTGAGTTTGATCCTTGGGCCCCACATAGTAGAAGAAGAGAACCAAGTTCCTCTAGATGCCCTGTGACCTTATCGTGTACTATGACATAACACACACATACACACGCACACAATGAATAAATAAATGCAGGGTTTTTTTAACTAAATTTTTTTTTTTTAAATCTCAGTGTGACCTAGGAAACCCCATAGTGCCAGGCAAGAGAAAGTAGGATTCCCTAAGAAGAATTTAAAAATAAAAATGAAAAGGATGTAACCCTCATGCCATCGTTTACAACTGAAGCAGAGAATGTAGGGAAGGGGTAGGAAGGTAGGAGGAAATCTTGCCACCTATGGGAGGGAGGCTCGGGTGGACTAGATCTGGGAGAGAGAGAGCGTGGGAGGGTATCACGCAGGAACACCAGGAACACGCAGAGCTGGGCGACTTTTCAAGGACTCCTGGGATTGCGACGAGAAGGGGCGTGTAGGGGCAGAGAGGCCAGGCAGAAGGCTGCCACCCACACACCGGGACCCTTCGACCCTTCGGAGGCTGGAGGAAGCCGAAGCCTGAGGTTCTGCTCGAGTGCAGACCCACTCTGAGACCCAGCGCGTCTTAGCAATTAGTTCACAGTGCATCTCCCTTTCCCACTGCGGTGGCTGATGGTGCTGGATCCCCTTCCTCTCCTGTCTCGGTGGAGACACCACCAAATACAGCTCATCCGCCCGGGATACAGCTCATCTGCCCTGCTCTCATGTCCCAGTGGAAGCTCAAGACTGTAGAGGTTTCCTCGAGCTGACACAGTGACCAATCCTTTCCCTTGAGGCCACAGTCGTCCTTACTTCCCGGTCATTTCTAACACGGCTTCTGTAGTCACACCATATGGGTGCTGGCACGTCTTTCTGATAAGCCTGTCTTGTGGGGCTGGGAAGGATGCCTTGTATTGGAGTAAGGGAAGGTTAGATTCCTGGTTCCAGCTGTAGGGTGAACTTGCCTGAAGAGATTTCACGCAGCCCCGACAACTTCTCAACCACCTTTCCAGAGGAACCAGAGCTAAAACAGTGATGGGTCAGTGATGGGCAGGACCACACCTTGACCAAGACTGCTTAGCAATGCATCACTCTTGCCCTTTGTTTAAACCTAAACCTCGTGTCTGGACCCCGAAGATGAATTTGGGGAGGTGGTTACTTGTTTACCTTCCCAGTGTGGCTACATTGAATGACTCTTTTTTTTTTTTTTTTTTTTTTTTTTTTTAATGTCACTTGTCTGTGATATTTTTGAGGACAGGTAGCTGAGCTGAGCCTCTTTTTTTTTTTTTTTTCATGTTTAACAATCTTTAATTGAAATGCAAAAGTTCAATACAAGCCAATTGTAGGGCTTGGGATTTATTCATTTAAAACAAAACAATAGGGAAATGCAACAAAATGATCTTTCCATCTTCAAAAGCTTTCAAGGAAAGGATCATAGATAGGGCCATAAGAGATCCTTTAACTTTTCTCTCACTACCAGTAGTTTATACTCATTCCATAATCTTAATACGTGTTCCTGAATTAAGATTTACAGTTCAACTTTTCTAACATAACCATTTAAAAATGTTTAGGCATCAGCTTGCTTCCTATAATGCCAAAGAAATCTAACTACTGCAATATGTATTTCCTTTTAAAACAAGGGGGAGAGGGCCACCATTTGTAGAAAGCAATACTTAGCCTCCAGATACATTTCCCAGAAATGGCATATGCCACTCAAAGGCCTAAACACCCTCATGCTTTCCAAGTAGAATAGCTAGCCTAGTGTGCATAGAAGCGATCTTCAACTGAGCTGAGCCTCTTAAGGCTGCCAGAGCCCAGGCCCTGGACCTAACAACTCAACAGATGCTAACAATGGGCAAACTGGCTGCAACACACCAGCCTTTATTTCTTCGGTGTAGCTTTAGAATTTGGGAAAGCATGCTTATGAACTTGCGCTTTAGTGGAACACCGGCTATACCTTCAACTCTATCATTATCTGAGGGCGGGAACAGGGCTCATCTGGTAAATTGCCTGCCCAACAAGCACGAGGCCTTGTTTAACCCTTGGAGACCTGGCTTGTAATTCCAGTTCTGCGAGCCGGAGACAAGCTGGTGCTCGCTGGCCAGATCTAGCCAAAGCCATGAACTCCAGGTTCAGTGAGAAACACTGCCTCAGAAAATAAAGCAGAGGACAATAAAGGAAAATGCCCACACACACACACTCGCACATTCACATATATACACACACTCACACACACATACACTCACACACACACACTACAGACATGGACATATTAGAAAATAATACACTGAACATTAACTATTAATGAGGTTTTCAGGGTTCTGGAAAGAAGATACAGATATTTGGGACTCCTGAGGACATGAGTTTCTGTCATTAGTTGATTGGTTTTGTCTTAGTTTTTAGACAACTTCTTTCTAGGTAGCCTAGGCTAGCCTCTAATCCCCCACTTCTGTCTCTGCCTCCTAAGGGCTTACAGGTGTGAACCATGACATCTGTCAGGAAGCAGATTTTGTTGAGGTACTGACTCGCACTCAGGATGTTGGTAGTTAGTCAGGGGCAATGACCAGAGTTCCTAAAACTTTGTTTGCCTGGGACACGGTTGAAAAAGTTCCTGAGAAGCAAGGTGTGGTAGTGCACAGTCATAACCAGCACTCAGGAGTCCAAGGCAGGAGGATGGTGAGTGGAAGGCCATCCAGGGCTTCCTAGTAAGTTCAAGACCAGCCTGGTGGCTGACAGAAGGATGCTGTGGGTAAAAAGGTGCTTGGTACCAAGCTTAATGATGAGAGTTCAATTCCTGAAGCCACATCATGGAAGAGAGAACTGAGTCCCACAAGTCATTCTCCTAGCTAAACACACACACACACACACACACACACACACACACACACACACACACACAGAGTAACATAGCAATGACCAGACTATTTTGAGCTACATTGTGAGATATCATCTCATAGAGGCGGGGGATAGAAAATATGGCACAATTCAGTAGCAGTAGGTTTGCCTAGTGTGTGGAAAGACTTAGGTTCCCACATTAGCATTGAGCAAACAACAACAAAAACCACCTCTTAGATAGGGCTTAATACACTCAGAATCTTTACTGATATAAAACAATGTAGGAAAAAGATCATTTGTGTGTTTACACACATGTATGTTCACGCATGTGGACGCCAGAGATTAACATCAGGTACCTCCTTCTGCTGCTCTTCACCTCAGTTTTTGAGGCAAGGTCTCTCGCTGAACTTGAAGGCCACAGATTTCACTAGGCTGGCTAGCCAGCAAGCCCAAACATCTCTGTCCCCAAATCCCCAGTACTGAGGTGCAAACAGCTATGCCTGTTTTTTATGTGAGTGCTAGAGATCCAAACTCAGGTTCCTGTCCTTCCTTTGCTGGCTCTTTACCACCTCAGCCTGGAAAAAAAGAAAAAAAAAACAACAATCCTTTTGCACACAGCTAGAGGTCTGGAATAAGGAGAAAGCCAGGCCTGTCTGGAGCTGGCTGGTAGTCATATCGTGGAAGCAGTGAATCTGCTGTGAAAACCACTCACGGAAATGAGATACAGCCAGGCAGACATTGATTCTCAGCTGCTAATCCAAGCCAATGGCCACTTCAAAGAGACCAGGACTCTCAGGGGACCTTGGCTTTGCTTTCTTGCCCTTAGCAAAGCTGTTTACTCATTCTTGCTGCCTGCAGTCCATCAATAGGATGGCAAAGGCATCTGCCAAAATAGTGACCAAGAATATAGATAGCATCTGGGCATAGCTACAGAAAAATAGAGCCAGCTTCAGATACCAGTCATGGACAAGTCCTGGCAAGAGTCTACATGTTCTAGAGAGAGACACTGTGTCCTCCCTTTGGACATCAGACTATTGAATCAATAGTCCCCACAGAATTGGAATTCTCCCAGGAGTCCCATGCTGCACAAAGGGAAGGAATGGAGCCCAGAGCCAGCTAGAGCTTGTCTCTCAAGAAGTTTCACACAATTTTAACCACTTTGCAGAAGATACTGGAGCTGAGACAATGATGAGCCGATGATAGGTTGGACCACATCTCAACCAGGACAGCATGCGCTCGCTCGCTGGTGTGTGTGTGTGTACAAAAGTATACTTGGCTCTCTCCTTTTACCCTGTCAATTTATTAGGCCAGCAGCCAACACCTTTGTTCCCCTACTGGCCCCGTACCTCTTGTCCTCTATGTAAACCTAAACCTCACATCATAATGTTGAAGATGGACTTGGGGTGCGGGGCGGGGGAGGGTAGACATCATCATTTGTTCTTCTCAATGTGATCATATCAAACAAATCTACTTTCTCTGCTGTTTCCCGTGATTTTCCATTCTCCCCCACCTCCTTTCTCTTCATATCTATGAAACTCTCTATGTAGATGAGGATGAACTTGAACTACTGATCTTCCCTTGTCCACTTCCCTGATGCTGAAATGGCAGGCGTGCACATCACACCTGCTTTATGTAATGCTGAAGATAAACTCCAGTGCTTTATGTGTGAGGACAGGTACCCTGTCAAGAAAGCCCCACTTCCTATTGAATTCATTGCCTCCCTCCTCCGGCTTCATGAAGGTTTTCTGAGACTATACTACAAGGTGATGGACTTTAGGTGATGAAGATTCAACAATGGAAATGCACTGCCTCCCAGTCTAGAGATTAGAAGTCTTGAGACCAAGGCGTCAGGAAGGTGGATGCCTCCCCACAGCTTGGTGCTTCACCGCTCAGTGACTGTCTCCTCCACTGGGGCTTTGCCTAATGGGCTGGTTAGTTTCTGTTACCTTGACACAAGCTCAGTTCATCTGGGAAGAGAAAACCTCGACTGGAAAAAAAAAAAAAAAAGCAGCTGGAGGCTGGAAAGATGGCTCAATGGTTAAGAGCACTGACTGTTCTTCCAGAGAACCTGGGTTCAATTCCTAGCATCCATATGCCAGCTCACAACTGTCTGTAGTTCCAATTCCCACTTTCAGGCAAATACCAAGGCAAATAAATAAAGTTTAAAAAAAAAAAAAAGCCTCCATCAGGTTGGCCTGTAGGCAAGTCTGTAGCAGGGCCCAGCCCACTGGAAGTGGCGCCAGCCCTGGGCAGTTGCTTGTGGACAGTGTAAGGGAGCTGAACGCTGGTGAGGAGAAGCCAGTGAACAGTAGTCCTCCATGGATGCTGCTTCGGTTCTTGCCTCGGCAGCCTTTAGTGATGGACTGAGATCAGAACATGTAAGCCAAATAAATCCTTCCCTTCTCAAGCGGCTTTTGGTCGTGGTGTTTATCACAGCAACAGAAAGCAAACTGGCACACCTACTCATCTCTCTTCATATGCGTGGCCCTTTCCCCTTCTCATAAGACCCTGTTGATAGGGACATCGTAGAGTCACTCGCCTGGCAAAGGGGAATACAGTTTAAAGAGATACTTATATCCCTTAAATTGACTATTAGCTAATGAAACAATGGACCCCCAAAAAACTAAAATTCTTCCCAAAGTCTCATGCTGAGAAGACCCTAAAGCCTAGAACAGCCAGAGGGAGAGACTTTCTCCCAGAAAGACATTTACATCTCAGTGATGAGACCACACCTTGACCAGAACATCTGCAAAACAAAGAACTTCTGCTTAAGCATCAACCTCATTTCACGCCCAGAATGGCTCTGGTGGAGAGGTGAGATGCTTTATATCTCTGTCCCTCTTCTTAATTTGGCCATGTCAAATAAATCTTTTTCTGCTTTTCACTTTTAATTGGCCTGCCTTAATTGGCTGATAGAGGACAGACAGGTGACTGAACCTGGCTTGTTGGGGGTCCAGGCTGTGACCCCAAGTTCAGTAAATAACTCATGACTTCATTTTAATCTTGAAGACTCTGTCTCTAAAAATGGTTACATTCCAGGGGGGTTATGGGGGTTAATTGGGAGGGTGGTGTTCCCAGAGAAACTGAGGTTCCCTTTGGGGGTTCTTAGTGTCATTAATAAAAGTATTTAGAAGCACATTCAGAAGTGGTGTTTAAGAAAAAGTGCAAATAAGGTGAAAACCTTAGTGGCCTCCAGGACAGAGTTAGGTATGAAATAGAAATAGACATAACTTGTTTAAAAACAGAAAACATGAGCTGAAGAGATGGCTCAGAGGTTAAGCGCATTGACTGGTCTTCCAGAGGACCTGAGTTCAATTCCAAGCACTCACATGGTAGCTTACAATCATATACAATGAGATCTCATGCCCTCTTCTGGTGTGCAGGCGAAAATACAGACAGAATGCTGTACACATAATAAATAGGTCTGGTTTTAAAAGGAAAGAAAAATGCATACAAGATTGGAAGTGGGCTGGTGAGCTGGGGAAGGCTCCCAGAAAGTCCGGGCCGCCTGTTTGTGGTCTTTCCTAAGCTGCTGCTGCACGGTGTATTTCAAGGGCTCTGTTTTGAGCGTACTCTGTTACCGAGATGATGCTGAAGAAGGATCAGGCTTTCTCTGAAAACTGCCTTACTTACAGGTTAGCCTTGATGCAGCTTTCTCAGTTTCTTTTCTCTTATCACAGACGCTTGTGATAGACAAGTTGCTGTGGAGACCACCAAAAGGCCCTGAGGGTGTCTGACAAGCTGTAGGGAGCATGCTTGTGTACTTGCTTCTGGGCAGCTTGAGACAAGCAGAGCCAGATCCCAGGAACACCTTGGTTGGAGTCCTTCCCTGGATGGTTCTTCTCTGCTCTGAGAATCCTGTCTGGCCTTCCACTGGTGGCTCGTCCTATCACACATGTAAGCCTAGCTTTCTGGGCCAGCCTCACTGAAAAGATTCACTTGTGTGCACAAGTGCCTTTGTGTCAGTGTGTGTGTGTGTGTGTGTGTGTGTGTGTGTGTGTGTGTGTGTGTGTGTGCATGGGCCAAAGATCAACCTAGGCTGTTGTTCCTCAGAAACCATCCAGCACCCAGCACCCACAGTGTTTTGTGGGGACAGGGTCTCTCATTGGCCTGGAGCTCACCAAGTCCGCAAGGCTGGCTGGCCAGTGAGTCCCAGGTTTCCACCTCTCTCTGCCTCCCCTAAACTGGAATCATAAGCGCACACTTACACTCTTAGCTTTAGATTTATTTATTGGGGGGGGGGGGACTAAGGGGGCACGTGTGTGGAGGTCAAAGGACAACATTCAGTATTAGCGATGAGCTTTTCCTGCTGAGCGATCCTGCCTGCCCAATCCACACTAGCATTTCTTACATAGATGCTGGGGGTTGAACTCAAGCCCCCACCTTGCATACCAAGCATTTTATTAACTGAGCCGTCTCCCCAGGACCCAGACAATTTCTGCACCCCAAGTCTTTCTCTTTCTGACTTGAATCTGTCAGTGACATACCCTAGTAGGAAATCATTTCCAGACTCTGCTCTACACCAAGCAGATATTTGTACCTCTAAAACCAAAGTTAACCTGTAAGCTCCACCTGTCCAAGGACCACGTAGCATTCTGGAATGCTGGGAGTTGTAGTTCCTGGAAAATAACACCTTTTGTAAAAATACAGTGGCAGTATGGGTTTGTCCTTATAAGCTTCAGCAAAATGTGTCTGGGGCCACTCAGTTGGGAATTCCAGAGACTAGACCTGATCAGATTCCATCTACCTGGCCAGTATTTAATATTTAATAAAGCTTGCTTTAAATTTGGCTCTGTAGACCAGATTGATCTCAGATTCAGAGATTTGCCTGCCTCTGCCTCCTGAGTGCTGGGATTAAAGACCTGTATTACCACTCAGCTTGTGTTATACTTTTTAATGAACATACATACACAATGCCTGACTGAGATCCAGTTTTTCTACAGCCTGGCAAATTTTAGTTTGACTTAAATAATATTCTGGAACTTGAATGTTACAGAATAAAGTATAACTCTCTCGTGGGTTTTTCAAAAGTTATGGTAGAAATTTTTTACAGTTTTAGCCAGCATTTTGCTATTGTTGTTTGAAACTGGGTCTTATGTATTCTAGGCTAGCCTCAAATTCACTCTGAGGCCAAGGGCAACTATGAGCTTCAGAACCTCCTGCCTCCTTTTTAAATGCATCCTGGTGTTTGGTTCTGTGGAAGGCTGGGGATTGCAGTCAGTGCCTGCAAAGTGAGCACTCCACCAGCTGATGTTGCATGAATTCTGATTGTAATGAAAGAGACTCAGAGCCAGATACTGGGGAAAGGCTGAAATATCAGAGAGAGGAAACACCACAGTCAAACCTCACCAGCCATCTTCCAGCTTCCTCAGCCTTGCTCCTGGTTGCTGCTAATTGGTGCTGTTTTCTTAAGCCTACCTTAAAGACCCTCTTTGCCCAGCTGTATCCCATCCAGGTTAGGATTAAAGGTGTAAGCTACTCTATTTGATAGTCAGCCTTGAACTCACAGAAACACAGAAAGATCTCTGTCTCTGGAGTTAAAGGATTAAAGGCATAGGTCACCACTCCTGGCTTTCCCTGTGCTGGGATTAAAGATGTGTGCCACTGAAGCCCAGCTGTTTGGCCTTGTACTTACAGAGATCCAGAACTCCTAGAGCTATGTGAGTTACCACTGCTTTGTTATCCCTGGAACTCCTGGAGCTAGTTTTTGACTGTGGGTTGATCTCTAGATATTCCAGGTATTATTAAATATGTAACATATCACCACAAGCTGAGCTATGTTTTTGCTCACATTTCAACCTCTTAATGCCTATACTTCCATAGCATTATGTACATTCATCTTATTGAGAAACAGATTCCCCGGGGCTGGAGAGATGGCTCAGTGGTTAAGAGCACGGTCTGCTCTTCCAGAGGACCCGAGTTCGATTCCCAGCACCCACATGGCAGCTAACAACTGTCTGTAGTTCCAGTTCCAGGCAAACACCAAGGCAAATAAATAAATAAAATAAAGTTAAAAAAAAAAAAATCCAGAGAAACAGATTCCCCAAACCTTTTTGGATTTTTTTTTTCCAAGTTGCTAAAGTGAAAATCAACCTGTTAAAACCCTGTCTCCCTCCCCAAGCCCTGGAACCCATGATTCTTTCTGTCTCTGTGACTCTCATTACTCTGGGGACCTTACAGTGTCATAGTAGCATTGAGAACCCACCAAGAGAAAGCTGAGACATCTTATCCAAAAGAATGGACTCTGCTCCTAGGTGGAAACATTCCACTGTTTCTTCCCCTAAGAGTTAGTCCATATGAGGGGCTGGAGAGCTGGCTCAGCAGTTAAAAGCACTGACTGCTCTTACCCAGGAATCAGGCTCGGTTCCCAGCACTCACCAGGGAGTGCACATCCTTCTGTAGCTCTAGTTCCCCGGGATCTGGCGCCCTCTTCTGGCCTCCTTGGGTACTAGTTACAGATGTAAAGTGTAGACTACAGGAAAGCAAGACACATATACATGTAAAATAAAATAAAGATTTTTTTTTAATTAATCCAGATGGTTCAGCCAATATCACCTGACCAAAGGACCTCTCCTCAGGAAGGCAAGTTCATCTTAATCTAAACTAGAGAGATAGGAATAATTAACCTTTCAATGAGATATAATGTAATTTTCCTTTGCAGAATTCCCACCACCCAGCAGAGTCCCTTAATGGATGCAGCCATGAAGCTTCATAAGTCTGCCTGCTTCTCGAACCACTCAGAAAAGCATGACTTTGCCTTTTCTCTCTTCTAGCTCTTCCTGGAGCATCCTTTCCCTCCTAACACTCTGGACTTCACTCTTACACGAAGCCCTTCCCCTACCATGAGTGCCCTTGTGATCCCAGCACCAGAGAGGTAGAAACAAGAGGATGATTTGGGTACACAGCCTAGACCTACTACGCAATTTCCAGGCCAGGAAGAGACTCTTCCCACAAAAATAAATAAATAAAAAATTTTTAAAAAAAATATTAAGATGGATAGCACTTGAGGAACACCTGGCCTAAATACACATATAACCATGCACACACATGCACCCCTCACACACAGAGAGAAAGCTGTGTCTGGAGGTTGACCCTGTGCTCTGTTCTCCTGGGCAATTTAGCCTCTTAGCTTGAATACACAGTACATTAAGTAAGTTGCCAGGAAAGACCTCTCAGCCCTTATGATCTGGGCTTGGCATCCCAAAAGCCATTCCCAAAGCCACGTTGTTATTTATTTTCCTCCTCCCCATCTATCATCTGCCCCATCCCTCCCCTGTTCCGCCATTCCACTCTACTAATGAGTCCCAAGGAGATGCTGTGGTGCCAGGAGCTGCCCTTCCCATTGGCAGATGGAAGGCCCTCAGAGCTTCTGGCACACTTGGCTCTACTAAGTGCAGCCCTGACTTGGAGTTTCCATGGTGATGGCACCTGTAGTCACAGCTTTGGCTTGGTGTCAGAGCAGATAACAATCAGACCCCATCCAGCTGCACCTGCAACCCGAGGGGAACACAGATGCTAAGTGGGGAGGGGGTTCTCTTCTTCTTCTCTTCCCTTACCACCATTCAGCCTGGAGTGCTATGCCCCCGGCGGGGGAGGGGGGCTGTCCCACAAGCTGGACAATCGAGCTTCCTAGCTCTTGCCATGACCTTCTAGGCCGGCCTTCCACCTGCTGTGTGATCCTGAGCCAGTCACAACCACTCTGGGTCTTCCTAAAACCAATGTGGTACCAAGATGGCCTGAAAGATTCAAAATGCCTGTACCTGAAATACTTCTGATCTAGTGTTGCCACAGTGATGAAGAAGCTTTGGAGGAAGAGGATGGTTCACTTCTCCATTTCCCGCCTGAATCTGCCCTGAGGGATTAAAATATATATGCAGGGTTAGGGAGAGATGAATCATTGACTTTGTGCTTTGCAAACACAAGGACCTAAGTTCAAGCCCAGAACTCATGTAAAAAGAGTTGATCACAGTGGCATGTGATCCCAACACAGGGGAGGAGGAGGTCCCTGGGCCTGATGACATAGACTGCTGGTGAGTTCTAGGCCAGTGAGAGATACTGTCGCAAAACAGATAAGCACGGCTATGGAAATGGCTCAGCAGGTTACCTGATGTTCTGAGTTTGATTCCTGGGATTCAGATGATGAAAACCACTCTCTAAACATCCTCTGACCTCTACACACATGCTGTGACATTAGTGTACACACACACACACACACACACACACACACACACACACACACACTGTGCCATGGACCTAAACACCAGCAGCCTGTCTGTTCCTCTGGCCACATCTGGTCCCAGAGCCCTCTGCTCAGACCTAGTGTCCCCTGCTATGATCACTCTGTCTCCAGATATTCAGAGTCAGATCTGCAGGTCTCACATTCCCTGACGTAGTAGGACACAAAAACACTGAGTAAGTCTCTTGGTTTGCTTATGTGACCGCATCCCCCATGTCTCCCTAGAGCGTTTGACTGAAAATTTAATCTTATATGACAGGTGCCTGGGGCTGTTTTGCCTGGTGATTTAGTGAGACAAAGTGGGTCCTCTGTCAGACTGAGGGAGGTCATCACAGTACCAGTTTCTGGAGATACTTAGATTGAGGTAGAACCAGGCAACTTAGCATCCTAGTCTATCAATTTTCAACTGCTTTTCAGTTACATCTGTCTGTCTTGTGGTGCAATAAAATTAACAAGAGCTACTGTTTGGGAGGAAGTGGGTAATGGAGATGGAACTGAGGGCCTTGTACATACTAGATAAGCACTGTACTGCTAAGCCACACCTCAGCCCCTCACTGGGGGATTCTAGGCAGGGGCTCTACCACTGAGCCACACCCCAGTCCCTCACTGGGGGATTCTAGGCAGGTGCTCTACCACTGAGCCATACCCCAGCCCCTCACTGGGGGATTCTAGGCAGGGGCTCTACCACTGAGCCACATCCCAGCCCCTCACTGGGGGATTCTAGGCAGGGGCTCCACCACTGAGCCACACCCCAGCCCCTCACTGGGGGATTCTAGGCAGGTGCTCTACCTCCTAGGTAAATTCTCAGCACCAACTATTGATACTGGCTCCATTTTTTAGTGCACTGCTTAATCATGTTAAGTACATTCACACATTTGTGAACCCAACCCAACATTCATCTCCTGACCATTCTCATTGTCCCAAACTGAAACTCTGCCCCTATTAAACCCTAACTTCCCATTTCCCTGCCCAGGCCCTGCTCCCACCATTCTCCTTTGTGTTCTAAGTCCTCCTCATAGGTGCAAGATTTTAGCATTCTTTAAAAAACACACACACATGGGGGCTGGAGAGATGGCTCAGCGGTTAAGAGCACCCTCTGCTCTTCCAGAGGACCCGGGTTCGATTCCCAGCACCCACATGGCATATAAATAAATAAATAAATAAATAAATAAATAAATAAAGTTTAAAAAAACACACACACACAAATAACATACATTTACTTATTTATTTATTTATTTGCCTTGGTGTTTGTCTGGAACTGGGAACTGGAACTACAGGCAGTTGTGAGCTGACATGTGGGTGCTGGGAACCAATCCCTGGTCCTCTGGAAGAGCAGTCAGTGCTCCCAATCGCTCAGCCATCTCTCCAGCCCTGATTTTAGCATTCTTTTTGAGACAGAGTCTCACTGTGTAGCCCTGGCTGTCCTGAAGCTCACTATATTTGGCCTTGAACTCACAGAGATCTACCTGCCATTCATTGCCTCTCGAATGCTGGGATTAAAAATCTGCATCACCATGCCTGGACCCCCACCCTGTTTCAGACAGCATCTCCTTGTTGTTGGCATTAAGTGTGCCAGGCTGGCTGGTCCACAAGCTCCCAGAGATTCTCCTGCCTCCACCTCCCATTTCACACCCAGCTTTATATGGGTTCTGGGGATTTGAACTCAGGTTCTTATGTTTCAGAACAAGCACTTTACTGACTCAGCCATTTTCCAAGCAGGCAGTTTGATTGGTATTTTTGTTTTTTGTGGGATTTTTTTTTTGAAGATTTTTTTTTTAATTAAAAAGAAAAAAATTTTAAGCCAGGTGGTAGTGATGGAGGTGCATACTACCAGAACTCAAAAGCCAGAGGCAGGCAGATATCTTCGAGGCCAGCTCGATCTACAGAACAAATTCAAGGCTATACAGAGAAAGCTTGTGTCAAAAAATAAAACAAAAAAACGAAAGAAAGAAAAGAAAATGTTCCTGTACTTTATGTATATGGATATTTCCCCTGTACCATGTGCTTGCAGTACCCACAGAAGCCAGAAGAGGGCATCAAATCCCTAGAAGTTAGAGATGATTGTGAGTGGTCCTGTTGATGCTGGGAATTGAACTCAGGTCCTCTGAAAGAACAGCCATTGTTCTTAACCTATGAGCCATCTCTCTAGTCCCCTTTTGACAACAGCAAGGAATTAAATCAACTCTGGATTGTGGGCTGCATCATGAGAGGCCATCCTGCAGAGCTACTGCCCTCCCCACCCCAGCCCCCAGGGTTCCATGGATCTATGGAGACTTGCCCAGAGTCACATGGTAGGTCCATATGGAGCCTGGGTAGGTAGAGTGTGAAGATTCTTCCCTTCCATAAGCATCTCCCCATCTCACCAGTAGGGATGGGTGGGAACTGGGAATAGAGTCACTGTCAGGGCCTGAACCCAGCAGAGAACCACCCACCCAGTCACCTCTGTGTTGGTAAGTCAGCTGCCAAGACCTTTCCTGGTAGAAAGAAAGGGTTTCCCGGGCTGGGTGATGGCTTTGTGGGTAGAACATTTGCCATGCAAGCCTAAGAACCTGAATTGAGATTCCCATAATGCACATACAGCCAGATGCAGAAGAGCACATCCGTTGTCTCATTGCTTCTACTGGGAGCTGAGAGACAGACACAGGAAGATCCCTGAAAATCCACAGGCCAGTTAGCCTGGTATATGTGGAAGATCAGCAGTGAAAGACCCTGTCCCAGATGACAGGAAGGGCAAAGTCTGACCTGAGGATGTCCTCTGATTTCCACAGCTGGGCCGCAGTATGTACACACAGAGAGACACAGAGAGACAGACAGACAGTCACACACACACATACGTGACAGGAGGGGTGGAAGGGGCAGAAAGGAAGGCAGGAGATTTTAAAAAGAAATGGATTCCATCCTGGGCAGACCCATTTCTGTCCCACATGCCTGCCACTCACTACCACCAGGTGCAGCAATGCAAACCGGGCTCACACGGGAGGGACATGCCACTTAGATGGCTCATGGAGACCACAGTTTGCGTGCCTGGTATTTTAGCTGGTAGGTATCTTCCCATCATTGGCCCCATTCCATACAAAAAGCAAGCAGCTTTCCAGAGAGGATGTGGCTGCCAAAGTCTGCTGCTATAGAGACAGCATCTTACCTTTTCCCAAAGGCTGGTGTGTTACAGCCCTCATCCTCACTGGTGCTATCAGGGTGTACTGGGAACTTTTAGGAGGAAGGATGATTGGTGGGAGGCCTCAGATCTTCAAGGATTTTGAAGCCCAAAATGTGTGCACGTAATTCATGTGCTCAGGACACTGGAGTAAGGGGACCTCAAGCTTGGAACCAGCTTGGGCTACATGGTTTCGAACTATCCTGAGTTAACTGTATCCATGGCTATATAGCATGACTAGGTCTAAATAGGAAACGAGGGAGGGAGGGAGGGAAGAAAGGAATGAGGGAAGGTTACTGAGACTTTGGCCCCACCTCTTCTATTTTCTTTTCATCTCTGGCCCCTATAAGTGAATAGCTTGCTCCACCATGTGCTCCCACTATGATATGCTGCTTTGCCATAGGTTCAAAAGCAACAGGGTCAATTGTTGGACATCTGTACATTAACAAAGGCATCTCTACAACTGTGGTCAAGATAAACATTTCCTCTTCATAAGCTGGTTATCTTGCATATTTTATTATAGCAATGGAGAACTGACTAACACAGCCATGTAGCTCCATGTACTACTCAGTTACTGCAGAATAGTGTGGTCACACACTTTGCCACCATGCACAGGACACATGGCCAAGGCATCCGTGATACGGAAGGAAACCCAAATACATTTTACTAATTTAAAGAAATTAAATGCAAAGGATTTTTTCATTCTTGTGCATCTGGTTGAAGAGCAGAGATTCACATGGACAAAGGGTCCTTATAAACTCCCCAAATTTCTTCCGAAACCCAGGACTATAAATTATCCTTTAATGGTGGCACCAATCAGCCAGACATGGGCACCAAGAGAGCCAAAAGACTTCATTACCTTCCCATAGCTTTGCCACCTTTGAAACTTGAACTGCTTGCTCCCCTGTCTCCACACTAGAAGATTCATTGCTCGTTCATAAAATGCCATTGTAAAGACAGTCCCAAGCCACTGCTTTGAAGGAATTACTTTTGTGAGAGACTGGCCCTTCTTCTATACAAAGTACACTGTAATGGTTTTAATTACTTTTGTGTAACTCTGACCAATGTGCCTCATCAACTAAAGAAACAGAAGGATTTATGTTGGCTCACAGTCCCAAAGTCTTCCATCCATCGTGGTATCAAGGGCATGATGGGTCAAAACAACTCCTATTATGGTGGGCAGGAAGCACAGGAAAGGAAATTGAGGGGCCTGGAGAGATGGCTGTGTGATGAGAAGGTACATAGAGATTCTGCAAAGGAACTAGGTTCAATTCCCAGCACCCATGTCAGGAGGCTCACAACTGCCGGTAACCCTGTTTCGGGGGATCTGTTCTCTTTTCGCCTCTGTAGGGTCTACACTCAACACACACACACACACACACACACACACACACACACACACACACACACACATTTTTTTAAATAATAAAAATGTGGACAAGTAGGGCTGGAGAGATGGCTCAGCGGTTAAGAGCACCGTCTGCTCTTCCAGAGGACCTAGGTTCGATTCCCAGCACCCACATGGCAGCTAACAACTGTCTGTAGTTCCAGTTCCAGGCAAACACCAAGGCAAATAAATAAAATAAATAAATAAGGTTTTTTTTTTAAAAAAAAATGTGGACAAGTATGGGGTCTCTGTCACCATCATGGCAAGCAGAGCAGTGATCCATGGGAGCAAGAAAATAGTTCAGTTCCACATGACCAGTAGCCGGTGTTGATTCAAACT
Source organism: Sigmodon hispidus (assembly GCA_004025045.1). Taxonomy (NCBI): domain Eukaryota; kingdom Metazoa; phylum Chordata; class Mammalia; order Rodentia; family Cricetidae; genus Sigmodon; species Sigmodon hispidus. The sequence goes on along the minus strand of PVIH01009430.1, from coordinate 2,810 downwards.
TTGGGTATCTGACCCCGAGTAGTTTATTTTGGATACAGCACAATTTAGTGACAATTTTCCTGGTGATAATTAACTCAATCCCATGCATACAATAAAGCACAAAGTAAGCTAAATAAAGATTGTACATTACTACATCCAAACTCTTTGAAAAGTACCCATGACACCTCCCATAAAAATTGATTTTACAGATGACTACACATGACACCTTGTAGTAGCATGATTATGGGTTATAAGAAAAGAAGACTTTGAGCCAAATATTGGGGGAAGGCTGAAATATTAGAGAGAGAATGTATCACAGTTAATTTTTATTAAACTGTCTTGTAACTTTTTTAGTTTTAGTTTTGGTCTTTTTTGTCTGTTGTTTTGTTAGTCATTTTTGCTTTTGCCTGTTTTGTTATGAGCCCTTATATATTTTATCTTATCTAGGTTAGGATTAGAGGTATGCAGGCTTGAGTTTATAGAAACAGAAGAAGTTTTGTTTTTGGAGTTATGGGATTAAGGCTGTTGGTTCCACTCCTGGCTTTCCCTGTGTTGGAATTAAAGGTGTGTGTGATTGACTCTTAGCTGTTTATCTTTGTATTCAAGGATCAAGGATTTCCTGAGCTGTCTGCCTAGGATTTGACTGTGAGCTTTCTCTGATATCCCAGGATTTATTAAATATCTACCATATATCCACAATACCTTCCATAAAAATGGGTTCTATAGATTGACTGAGAGTAACAAGCTCACAGTAAGGGTCTAGGGAAAGAGCTGTGTGCTCTTGGTCACACAGATAGTTTAGAGGTCACCAAATTATTAACTCCAATTCTTTCCAGCCCTCTGCACAGATTTACATCCGTCCTTTGAAGGAATATTCCAGGTCACTCTAGTGCCTATTTGTGAGTACAGAGATTTCGCGGCCTCCTACAGGCAAGAAGATGAACTGCTCCTATCCATTAGTACGGCTCAAATTTTTCCAATCATCATTCTCCCAAGGAACATTCTAAGTTTTTTTTAATTGCTCAAATATATTAAATACATAGGAATAAGTCAGATGTGGTGATGCACATTTATAATTCCAGTGTTTGGTGAGGTAGGATGATTGTGAATTCAGGGACAGCCTGGGATACTATTGCATCAGTTTTTCCTGAGACATCAACAAACACAATAGTGTATTCAGAGTAGACCAAGATGACTTCACCCAAGCCTAGCCTGGTGAACCAGTGAGTTTATTTGGTGAACTTACATGAGCATGAGTGATGCAAAAGTAGCTGCATCACCAAAAGCCCACCAGCATTCATGACAGCCAATGAAAGTGGGGTCTCTTCTTTCTTCCTCTTCCTTCTCTTGTTTTTCTTCCTCTTCCTCCATCTCTTCTTTCTTCCCCATCTCTGTTCTCCTCTCTTTCTCTTGTCCTTTCTTCCCTCTTCCCCCTCCTGTTTCTCATTATATTATCCAGGGCTCTATAAAAGAGCAGAACTGGTAAGATAGATAGATAGATAGATAGATAGATAGATAGATGATAGGTAGATAGATAGATGATAGGTAGGTAGATAGATAGAATGATAGATAGATGACAAGTAGATAGATGATAGATGACAGATAGATGACTGATAGATAGATAGACGGATAGATAGATAGATAGATGATAGGTAAATAGATGGATTGATAGGTAGATAGATGATAGGTAGGTAGATGGTAGATAGATAGAATGATAGATAGATGATTGGTAGATAGATAGATGAATGATAGATATGAATAGATTGATAAATGGACAGATAAATGATAGAGATATATATAATAGATAGTAGATAGATAGATAGATGATAGACAAATGGTAGTGATAGACAGACAGGCAGACAGGTAGATAGGTAAATGGATGGATGGATAGATAGATAGATAGATAGATAGATAGATAGATAGATAGATTAAAGTGGTTCAAAGGCTGTGATGTGAGTAGTCACCCAGGATTTGGAGTTGCTCTGTCCATGAGACTAGATGTGTGGTGCTGGAGTCCCAGGGTAGTCTTCAGAGCTTCAGGTCTTTAGTCTACATTGAAATTCCAAAGAAGTCAGTTCTAACACCATCTAAGGAACGCCTTGGCAGCAGGATGGATGAACTTGTCAGCAAGAGTAAGGAAAAGCAGGCAAAAGGCAAACGCTTCTTTCTCCTGTATCCTTTATGTGGGCTGCCACCAGAAGGTGTGGCCCAGATTTAGGATGTGTCTGACCTCCTCTAATGGTCCAGTTAAGAAAACCCATCACTGATTGCCTAGCAGCTAGGGTGTTAGGTGATTTCAGATGTGGTCAAGTTGGCAACTGAGATGAGCCATCGCATTCCTTCCTGTCCTCCCCCTCCCCCCCATCGTCTCCTTCATCCCTCTCTCTCTCTCCTCCTCCTCCTTTTCCTCACCAGTATCTCACAAACAACAGTGCAGACTACTTGGGAAGACACCCTTGCCAAGCCAGGTTGGATTTATGACCTATTAGTCACCAGCCAGAACTGATGGCACACATCTACAATCCCAGCTACTGAGAGGCTGAGCAGAGGATAAAGGTCAACCTGAGAATTCCAGAAAAGATTTTGCTTCAAGTAAATAAACTTTAAAAAAAGGACTTGAACTATTCAAAGAGCTTTGCACTACCAGGGATTGAACCTAGCATGATAGGAAGGTGCTCTCCCACCAAGCCACACCCCAGCCCCTCACTGGGGGATTCTAGGCAAGTGCTCTACCACTGAGTCATACTCCTAACCCCTCACTCAGGGATTCTAGGCAGGTGCCCTACCACTGAGCCACACCCCAGCCCCTCACTGGGGGATTCTAGGCAGGG